>JACXGK010000106.1:0-82716 GCA_016801125.1 Novumbra hubbsi | reverse complement strand
CCCATAATTTGCAAATAAATTCATTAAAAATCCTACAATCTGACTTTGTCTGAAAATTACAGGCCTCATCTTTTCAGTGGGAGAACTTGCACAATTGGTGGCTGACTAAATACTTTTTTGCCCCACTGTATGGCCATGAAGGTAAATGTGTGACTTTCTTTATTTTATTTTTTTTGTAAGATCTTGTAACGCCAGCATCCTGTAGTCCTTTCTTGAGTGTTGACCTTGAGTCTGGTGTTTTGCTGATACTATTTAATGAAGCTGCCAGTTGATGACCTATGAGGCTTCTATTTCTCAGACTAGACACTAATGTTTTTGTCCTTTCGCATATTTGTGCAATAGTACGTCCCACTCCTCTTTCTATTCTGGTTAGAGCTAGTTTGTTCTGTAGTACATCTCATTGTAAGAGGTTTTTAGTTGTTTGAAGCAATTATCTTGATAGGAAAATTAAGCTGAATAGGACATGGTACAACGTGGTTACTTTACCTCAGGCCATGCTGTTCCAAAGAGGCAGATCATATCACTTCTTGAAAGTTTTGTGTAGAATATTCTGATAATATAACAGGTATTTTCAAAGTGACAGAATACATTGAATAAATAATTTACTTGAAACATATATTTTAAAAGTACAAAGACAAATGTAATTTTAAATATTACTATTTAAAATTTAAAATATATATAATTTGGGGTCACTGTATCAGTGTGGTGGAACACTATATAAAAATATCCAAGATTAGACTTGATTCTGGGCCTAAATGTGCCACCTCTGTAATGTAATTAAAATGAGCACAGCATGCACATACATTTTTTGTGATACTTTTTGTAAAGGGATTCAGGTAGCTGGTATTTTGTTGAAACTTGTGGACCAGAAGGTACATTGTGTCCGCTGACAATACCATAAGCCACAGGTGTCAAACCGGATCCATGGAGGGCCGAGTGTCTGCAGGTTTTCGCTGTCACCTTGTACTTAATTGATTAATTAGGTCACTAATTGGTTAGGTCTACCCTCACCTGGTTGTTTAGGTCTGAACTGGGATTCAATTTACAGGAAAAAACTAAAACCTGCAGACACACGGCCCTCCGAGGAACCGGTTTGACACCCCTGCCGTAAGCAAATAGCCAAGACTACACTGGAGTGGCTTTGTGACAAGTTTGCGATGTCCTTCAGCGTTTCAACCAAAGGCCAAACTCCATTACACGTTTGTGCGCGGACCTGACATTAGGATTTTTATATATTGAGCAGTGGTAAAAACGTTTGATTTAATCCTTTTTTTATTTCATATTGTAACAATAAAATTTGGAAACATCCAAGAGGGTTGAATACATTTGAGAGCCACTGTAACAGTAATTTCTGTTTTTCTTTCTGTTTCAGATGGATCTTTTTTTATTTTTTACTTACAGCTATAAAACATATTATGCATGGGATTATTATCACATTTTGTTCTGTTGTCAGATTTTATTATTTCAATTTAAAACATGTTTTTTTTAATCTACATTTAAGACATGCTAGTTTTATTTGTCACTTCTTTATAATAAAAAATGTTGTCTTTCTTTTTGACCAGTCATATCCCATTTGATTAGCTTGTTTCATGTTTGCATTCTTGTGGTGGAAATCAGAGGGATGAGCTACTGGCATCCCTAGCAAATAGTGGCATCTACAATACATAATGTGTAGTGCTTGCCTCCCAATTAGATGCATCATGAATGGAACAGCCTTAGAATCCAGCTCACGGATTAGCCCAGGGTTCCTTGGAAGGTGATGGAGTTGGCCCGCACTATTCAAAGCAGCACAATCAAATATGTATGCTTTGCCTCATTGTGTTTTACAATAAAGTTAGAGGGCTAGAGAGTAGTGTGTTCGGCATATAAGGATTTCACTCTAAACTACCTAGTTGAGTGAAACAGTGGCAATACGTATCAATGTCCCTTGGTCTCATCTAATCAGCGCTAGGCAGGCACGATTAATCAAAATCATAATACAATTGCGATTTGAACTTTCTAAAATGCAAAAAGCTAAAATGTTATTTTATTTTTTTACTGGTGTACCATCCTCTATCATCATATTCGTATTTGTATACAATTAATTAATTATAGTAATTTAGTAAATAAATACAGGAATGTAAAAGACAGTATGTGTTCTTATAGCCATACATATATTAAGGATACAACTTAGGGTATTTGAACATCAGCATAAATCCTTTTTTTTACTTCACACTTTCGATGTTCAGTCTTCACAACCCTCTGACGCTGTTCTTGCCATCTTTACAGTGTACCCGGATCGCTGCACCATCAGCTTGACTGCGGTGGGGGACACAGAAAAACATCAGAGCCGCATTGCGTTCTGGGACAACGTGTATGGGTTTAAGATGGAGTGTATGAAAAAGGCTGTGGTGCCAGAGGCCGTAGTGGAAGTCCTTAAACCAGACACACTCATCTCCAAGCCTGCAGTCATACAGGTATAAACATACAAACACAGGATGTAAATGGAAAAGGGTAGTTTAAAAAAGAGTCAGAGAGATGCCAGAAATGGGGTGGGTGGAGAATAAAATTACAGAGAAAAATTGTGAGTTAGTGGTAGGGAAAGAAGGGTGTCCCAGAGGTTGTGTGCATTCCTGTGTTGAATTGGATGTGCATGTGTGGAAGATCTGTGGCGCTGGGTGATTGATCAGTCTAATCCTTGTTTCAGTTCTTTTTTAGGAAACTTCATTACTCTACCCCCTCTATAGATGGAAAGGCGCATGGAAAAACAAATACACATTGTGGAGAGTACACATGCACACCCACATACTTACACACTCCAAGCAAAACATCTTCTTATATACTAAATTCACGCACATAAACACTGACAAACCATATACACCTACGCCTTTTCAAATGGATTGTATCACACAGTGCATGGATACCTTTTCTTCCAAACCGCATTTGGTTTTAGTCTTTGTCAGGTCCGTGGATGCTCCATCTTTACACCCTCCATTTTCTTAAGTCGCATGTTGTTCCTCACATCTCTCACATGATGAACGAGGCGGTGGGTGAAATAATGGAATTTGAATCTTTTAATCAATAGATTCTCCCCTCCAGTGACAAATGGACAGCTCCCCCTCTGCCTAAATTACATGTACTTTCATTCATTGCCTCCCTCTGATACGATCCAATAACATTCCATTAAGGTTGGTCTGAACACCGTAAAATGGAGAGCTTGTATTTAATTGAATTGCAAATCCCTGGTAAAACGGCTATTTCTTTTCAGAATGTGCTTTAAAATGTGAAATTGAAATAGGATGTAAAACTATCCCTTAGTTGTACTCGTTTATTCTTTTAAACATAACAGGTCAATATTAAATGTAGGTAATAGTACTCAAGTAGTACTGGTTTAGCTCAGTTTAAGCATTGAACTTGCAATTGTTGTGGGTTCGATTCCCAAGAATTTTCACAACAAAGAAGTATGAAAGTGTGTGCACTCTCTACAATGTAAGTTGCTCTGGGTGAATGTATGCCAAATTAAGTAAATGTAAAAACAATCACCTTGAGGAAGGTTGCCTTCTGTCCATAATACTAAAATGTCCTTCAGTTTCATACTTGATCAAAAGCATGTTCTTATTTTCTTGGTTGAGTTCAAAATAAATATTTGTGCATGTGCGCATGCGGGCGTACTTTTCATTCCGGTCTCTGCTCCACAGGCTATTGATTGTAACACAGTATCTCTCTCTGAGCTGGAGTTTGCATCAGACTTCTGCCTAAAGATAACAGACAGCACAGAGTGCACGGTGAGTCACACAACAAACACACACAATCTTCTGAATTAATCAAGGCCATCAGCTGTGAGGATTGATCACAGTTGTGGTGATGAATGGGCCTTAATAATTGGCTAGGAAGGTTCAGGTGGGCAGACCTGTGTGATTTTCCGAGTCCACTTCTACCTTCTTCAAGGTGTGGGTATGTACAGTTTATTTCATGTGAATAGCATATTCATGGGTAGTGTTCTTTTTTTACATATGTGATAAACTGTTCATACTAATGCATATTTTTGTCTTGACCTCAAATAGGCAATTGTTTTAGATGCTCCCCAAAAAAATTTAAGGGCTCACTTAAATCACACATTGATTTTCAATTTAGAAAATGTATTTAAAGATAATTTTTACATCTGTACATTGTGTAATTTGTTGAGAACAAAATGACATAACAACGCTTAACAGAAACCAAAATCACCAACCGATTAAGGGCTGGACTCAAACTTTCAAAGTAAAAAATAATAATAATAAAGTAAACAATTGAAATAACAAGCTGTTCCAACTTGCGTGAATTTCATCACCGCAACTCATAATGTGACTCAGTAGTGTGTATGGCCCCCACGTGCCTGTATGCACTCCCGACAACATCTGGGCATGCTCCTGATGAGATGGTGGGTGGTGTCCTGGGGGATCTCCTCGCAGTCCTGAATCAGGGCATCAATGCACTCCTGGACAGTCTGCACTAGGAGGAACCCAGCGCCTGACGAAGGGTCTAAGGATTTCATTAAGGTATCTAACAGAAGTTGGGTACTGTTGACTAGCATGTGGAAGTCTGTGCGACCCTCCAAGTACATGCCTTCCCAGACCAGAACTGACCCACCGCCAAACCTGTCATGGATTATGTTGCAGGCAGCGTAACGTTCACCACGGTTGTTTGCCCGATCTTACAGAATTGGGCAAACAATGGCGGACCTGCCAATTATGGTGTTTACTGGCAAATATCAATATCACCCACTACAGCCGTGGGCAAATTTTTTCAGAATGACACAAGTATTGGTTTAAACAAAGCTTCCTGCTGCAGTGTTTTTAGATTTTTTTGTCGGATGTTACTATGGTAAAGTGAAGTAAAAAGTGAAGTATAATCACAAAGCATTTAATAAGTGTCACAAGCTATTATTGACAATTACATTAAGTATATGCAAAGAGTCAATATTTGCAGTGTTGACCCTTCTTCTTCAAGACCTATGCAATTTACCCTGGCATGCTGTCCTGACTGATAGCAGCCCATTTTTGCATAATCGATGCTTGGAGTTTGTGGGATTTTGTTCGTCCTTGCGCCTCTTGAAGATTGACCACAAGTTCTCAATGGGATTAAGGTCTGGGGAGTTTCCTGGCAATGGCTACCCAATATTTTGACGTTTCACGGTTGCCTTATGGCAAGGTGCACCATCATGCTGGAAAAGGCATTGTTTGTCACCAAACTGTTCTTGGATGGTTGAGACAAGTTGCTTTCGGAGGATGTTTTGGTACCGTTCTTTATTCATGGCTGTGTTTTTAGGCAAAGTTTAGAGTGAGCCCACTTCCTTGGCAGAGAAGCATCCCCACACATGAATGGTCTCAGGATGCTTTACTGTTGACATGACACAGGACTGATAGTAGCGCTCACATTTTCTTCTCCGTACAAGCGTTTTTTCGCATGCCCCAAACAATCAGAAAGGGGATTCATCAGAAAAAATGACATTACCCCAGTCCTCAGCAGTACAATCACTGTACCTTTTGCAGAATATCAGTCTTTCCCTGATGTTTTTCCTGGAGAAAAGTGGCTTCTCATGCCACCCTTGTGGAGTTTGTTTCTCACAGTTTGGTCAAAACATGCACACCAGTAGGCTGCTGGGGGTCATTTTGTAGGACACAGACAGTGCTCCTCCGGTTCCTTCTCTCACAAAATAGCAGATACCAGTCCTGCTGCTAGGTTGATGCCCTTCTTTGGCCCATTTCCTGGTATCTCCTCCATGCTCATAAGACTGTACTGGGAGACACAGCAAACTTTCTTGCGGTTGCTCTAATGGATGTGCCATCTTGGAGGAGTGCAACCTGAATGGGCTGCAGGTACCGCCTCATGCTGCAAGTAGTGACAAGTACACTAGCAAAACTAGAGAAGAATAAGTTAGGAATGATATAAATAATACATTACATTTACAAAGAGCTTTTCTATAGACCCAAAGACGCTTTACATTTGATACAGAACAAGCAACATGCTACTAGAGTGAATGGACAATACACAATGGAGAAAAAAAAGGACTCAGATAAGACAATGGAACAAGGGGGAAGGGGAGGGGCAGGCTTATGTGAACAGATGAGTCTTGAGGCGGTTGATGAAGATGGTAATAGAAAGCGGAAATGGAAAGCCTTGTCCCCAAAAGCTACGTAGCTTGGACCAGGGGATGATGAGGTGGCCAGCTGTCGAAGAGCGCAGTGACCGAAAGGGTTGGTGTTGGGGAATAAGATCGGAGAGGTATGGGGGAGCAAGCTGATGGAGGGTTTTGTAGGTGAGCAGAATAATTGTATAGTCAATGCGCTGGGGAACAGGAAGCCAGTGAAGTTCAGGCAGGATAAGGGTGATGCGCTGCCAGGACTTGGTGTGGGTGAGTAGTCTGGCTGCAGAGTTTCTGACCATTTGTAGCTTGTGGAGAGATGAAGTGTTGATGCCAGAAAGAAGAGAGTTGCAGTAGTCGAGGCGGGAGGAGATAAATGCATGTACTAAGACTTCAGCTGCAGTATGGGAGAGGGAGGCCTTTAGCTTGGCAATATTGCGGAGATGAAAGAAGGCGGATTTGACAGTCTGTTTTATGTGGTGTTCAAAGATGAGGGAGGAGTACTGAATGACACCTAGATTGCGTGTGTGAGGAGTTGGAGCGACAATGGTGTAATCAATGGTGAGAGTAAAGGTGCCAGTTTTGGTGAGGGTGGATTTAGTACCAATAAGTAATAGTTCTGTTTTATCACTGTTGCGCTTCTGGAAATGTTGTAATAAACTGTTGTTGAGTAGGTGGCTTTGCAGTTGGGAGGCAACAGTCCTTTCGAGGGTTATTGCAATGAAGGCAAGATTAAAGATGGGGCAAAAGTTATGAAAATTGGTGGGGTTGAGACCAAGTTTCTTTAAGATGGGGGTGACTGCGCAGTTTTGTAGTTTGAGGGGACAGTGCCTTGGGAGAGAGAGATTGAGAATTTGAGTGATGTATGCAGTGGCGTCTGGTCATTAGGGTCATTATGGGCAGGTGTAGCAAAGCACCTGATGGCAACAGAAAGAACTGCAACAAAATTGTTTATTTTCATTTTGGAAGATTACTTCCTATCATTTATTATAAATGAATATAGCATCTTGCTTAATTGCATATTATTTGTGTGTGGATTTTATTTAATTTTCATTAGTGTACCTTGCTGCTTCATACTGCGTTCTCCCTTTTCGCGTTCGCAGTATAGCGCAAGAATAGGCTATGCGTGGGACTATCCCCTCTCGCAATGCAATGTACATATAATGAAAAAATTAACACGCATGCTTAGTGTTACTGTGATCAATCACACGATTTGATGCCAAATAAGCCCAACAGTCAGTTAGCCCCAATAAATCGTAGTTTCATATTTTATACTTGATTGGCAGTCTGGCGCAAACATTAGTCGGAAAAAAGTGAGAGGGGGGAAGATTGTCTAAGCTAGCTTGTTAACTCTGCTAACCCCAGATAACGTGAGAAAATTAATTAAGGGGATTTCATACTCGAGCACTGGTTTGAAACCCCTAGTCGAACTTGAATTAAAGAGCCTTGGTGCCCTCCAGCCATGGGATATTTTAATAACTCAAACTGCTGGTAAAATTAACCGTAAGTTTAATGGAAAACCACTTAAGTGGTTTTCGAAGGAAAAAGTGGCTAACGGTTAACATACAAAAGAAGGCACTATTCTGTTTTCCATGTCTTCTATTTGGTGGAGATGGTACTTGGTCAAGGACTGGTTAGAAAGATTTGAAAGAGTGTGTCCTTCACACCATGTCCCGTTTTTCTTCAGCGAGAATGAACGGGCATCATGTCTAGGGGGCGGTTTACGGCGGAGCGACGCGAGCCAAAAATGTACCCCTGCCGGGCCCCAAAAAGGAACCCCGGGTTACACTTCTGAATATCCACTCTCTCTAGGATAAGGAGAGTGGAGCTTCTCACATCCTAATTCTGTTTTTTCTAAAGAAAAAACAGACAAGGACGGGGCGAACGCTGTTGTTCAAGACACCAACGAGAGAATTTAACAACCACAGGGAAATGGAAAACTAACAGTGCCCCATCCCGGGAACTAACCCGGGTCCCCTGTGGAAACGGCAGGAATGCTACCACTTAGTCAAGTGGAGTCAATCCCGCACCTGACATCCCCAAGAGAATGTAACTCTACTGCGCAACATCGTTCTTCAGGCAGGTGGTGAGAACGGAATGCGCTAACAAAGACGAAGGAACGTCTAACAAATAAGATCGGATAAAGGGGGACGGCGTCGACCACGACGCTGCCTCACAAATATCCTCAACCCGAACCCCACCAAAAAGGGCAGAGGAAGCCGCAACTCTGATACCCTCCGGGGCCTGTGCCCCTATCGACTCGTACGCCGAGACGATGCATTCGCATAACCAATGAGACATGCGCTGTTTTGACAGTGGCCGACCGAGCGATCTGTCACCGTGGCACACAAACAGCTGAGGGGAGGATCTGATTAACTTAGTGTGGTCCACATAGTGCGCAATCGCGCGCACGGGACACAGCCTGTACCGTCTCTCCTCCTCCTCATTATTATGAGTAGGAGGACAGAAAGCATGCAACTCAATCATTCGAATTCGAAGAACTCGTGATAGATTTAGGCACAAACGTAGGGTTCGGCCGTAACACAGCCCTGCTTAAATCACCATTGATAAACAAGCAGTCCGAACGAGTGGAAAAATCATGAAGATCACTCACCCGTTTCGCCGAACCCAGAGCCAATAACATAACTGTCTTCAGTGACAGGGACTTCAAAGAAGTCTGTGTCAGAGGTTCAAACGGTGGTTCACACAGCGCACGCAGAACCAAGATAGCTCCCATATTCTGCACACCAGTCCTAACCACAGGGCGTAGGCGCTGTGTGCCAGTCATGAAACGTTTCACCAGGGGGTGACTGAAAACAGACCTCTCCCCAAAAGCTTCATGACACGCAGAGATTGTCGACGCGTAACCCTTAAGGTCGACGGGGATCTCTTCATATCAAACAAATATTGCAGGAAGGAGAGTATCCGCTCTACTGGGCAACAAAAAGGATCCACATGAATCCTGTCACACCAGCTCACGAACATATTCCACCTAGCAGCAAAGATTCTGGAGGTAGAGACAGCTCTAGCCCCTTGAATCGTACGTATAACGTCCTCGGACAGACCCCGGCGCGCTAACCTGTCCCTTTCAGGAGCCAAGCCGCCAACTGTCCGCGCAACAACGGTGGATGCTGAATCGAGCCCTCCGCCTGAGACAGTGCGTCCTGGCTCTGAGGAAGGGTCCACGGGGCTCTCACCAACAACTGTATCAAATCCAGCTACCATATTGCTGCCGGACGGTCCGGAGCAATGAGGATCCATAGAGATGATCCAGCCTCACGCAGGCCAACAGGCGCGCAATGCACGTCTGTTGTGGGAACGCGTAAAGCAATCCCGGAGGCCACGGGTGGTGAGCAAACGCGTCTGTGCCGAGGGGCGCACGGTCCTGGTCCCTTAGGGAAAAACACAGTCTGCATTTTGCGTTCACTCTCGACGCAAACAGGTCCACCTTGGCCTCCCCAAATCTCTCCCAATGAAAGAGACGATTTCGGGATGAAGACGCCAGTCGTCTTCCCGCAGATAGTGTCGAGACAACAGGTCCGCCCCTACATTCAGGCTTCCCGGAATGTGGGCAGCTGTCAGAGAACGCAGGTGGCTGTGAACCCACAGCCATAGATGCCTAGCCGACAAGTGGATCGCAGGGGACCTGACTCCTCCCTGTCGGTTGAAATAGGCTACTGTCGTTCGATTGTCTGATCGAACTAAGACATGTTTTCCCTCGACCAACGAAGCAAGGCGGGTCAGGACCAACAGAACCGTCTCCAGTTCCAGCAGGTTGATGTGACGACCACTCCGTGGCCACACACCCTGAACTGCCTGTCCCTGACACACACCCGCCCCATCCTGTCAAGGATGCGTCCTAGAAAACACTCAAGAACGACGTCACTCTGCCCAGAGGAACCCCTCGGTTCAGAATGACTGGGTTCCTCCAATAGTCTAGGTCTGTCCCTAGGCACTCAGGGAGTACTAAAAGATGGTTTCGTTGGCGCACAGGGTCTATCCGCTGCCCAGCAAACCATCTCTGTAGTGCGCGCATGTGCAGCAGCCCCAACGGTACTACAGCATGGGCAGCTGACATGAGTCCCAATAGGGACATGATCGAATGCACGGGCCTTGTGCACGGGGGTCTGCAGAGGTGTAGCGCAGAGAGGATTCTCCTCATCCACTCCTCTGATAAACGTGCCGTCATGGAGGCCGAGTCCAACCGGAGACCCAAATAGGCTACCTGTTGACTCGGCCAGGGCGCACTCTTTGACCAGTTCACCGTTAGTCCCAAGTGTGAGAACTGACTCACAACCTGGGTTGTGTGTTCCATCGCCAGCTCCGCTGACGATGCCAATATCAGTAAGTCGTCCAGATAGGCTAGAATTCTGATTCCTCTCCTGCGTAAAGTGCGCTGCTTCCACGCACTTGGAGAATGTGCGGGGCGCGAACCCGAATGGCACCCTGGCATATTCGTACGCTGTGCCCTGAAAAGCGAATCTGAAAAACTTCCTGTGACGAGGAATTATCAACACATGGAAGTAAGTGCCTTTCAGGTCTATGCTCGTGCAAAAAACGCCTGTGAGCATCCGAAAGGACCGTTTTGCAACACACTCGTTGAGAATACGTAGGTCCAAAATTGGTCTCATTCCCCCCGTCTTCTTGGGTACCAGAAAATAGAGGGAATAAAACCCTTCTCTCTTCTGCGCCTCCGGAACTACAGAGATCACGCCCCTTTCAGATTGTACAATTGAGCCATGCGCTGAGATTGCATCTCTGACACCAATCCCAGTAGCGCTGAGAAAGCGGAAGAGCTCTCAATTGAGGTGCCTTTCGCAGAAAAGCACTGTACATAATACTCGCCCTCACCGCCGTCTGAGCTCTCCCCTGCGGGGGGGGGGGGGGGGGGGGGGGGGGGGGGGGGGGGCTCGACCCAAGGGGGGCGAAACTCGAAATGGGCAGAAGGCACAGGGGTATTAAAAGAAAACACCTTATTCGACCCACCCAGCGTCGTGGGGTTCGATAAGGTTTCTTTTCCCCAAAAAAAATGTCTGTGCCGTGGGTAAGATTCGAACCCGAAGGAGAGTGTTATCGACCCTCTTGAAAGAGTCAATCGCCGTCGAGACTGCTTCCCCGAACAGCCCAATCTGCGTCAGTGGAGCGTTCAAAAAATGGCGCCTTGTCTGCCTCCTTTAGCGAGGACAACGACAGCCACAGGTGACGGTGAGCCACCATTGAGGATGCCATCGACCGGCCCGCACAAAACAGCGTGAGCCTGGTTCAGATGCAGTGTAGCCGCTAGTATCTGGGAGATCTCGCCCAACTCAAAAGTTGAGGGGGCCGACGCACCCGAAAACATTTTGGAGGCGGCTGATGCCAACAAGGCCATATTATTGGAGGCCGCCACAGCCCCCAACACATAGCACTTGTTCAACATGTGCGCCGTCCACCGGTCCTTAGACGTGGGAAGCAGAGGTTTCTTGTTCTGCCATCCAATCTGTCCCGGCAGGAAATGTGCGGCCAACTCCTGTTCCAAAGGGGGCACAGCACGACGAATAGCCTCCTGCCGTCCTTCGACCATGGTGAACGGAAGGTAGGACCTCACTGGCGCTTTCGCCAACACCGGAGCCGTCCAGGAACCTTCGGCATAATCCGAAAGTCCTGGTACGTTCGACGCAGGTGACTCCTTAGCATGTTCCGCCCACGAAGCGTGGGACATGAACGAAATGGCCTTATGTTTGGCACACATGCTACACTTCAAGGGGCAGAGGAATCTCCTTTCGAAGAGGGAATTTTGACTGGTCGCCACGAGCGGGAACTCCACCCTCGAGCGTATCCACGTCGGTCCTTCCTGACAAGCGTCCACCACACAACTCCATTGGAAGAGGGGGCGGAGTAGCCTGTGTCAAAGGAGGAAGAACGTCCTCCAACTCCAAGATGTCGCCGTTGTCGCCGTCCGACCCGCCGCTAGAAGGAGAAGATAGGAAGACGTCCAAACTAATCTCCTCCTGGAAGTACTGCAACCTTCCCTGGCGGGAAGAACACCTTCCTTGGTGTGCCACGGTCCAAGACACGACACACAAACAGTGTGCCGGTCTTCCCCGGCGTCCAAGGAGGAACAGCGGCAGGCGGCTTCCAAAAATCGTCTGATGTTGTGATCCGTAAAGAAAAAATCACTAGGTAGTACATCAATATTCAGTCGAAGCAGAAGAAAAATGGGACATGGTGTGAAGGGCACACGCTCAGATATAGGGGCAGGTGTGGGAGCCCTGAACAACAGCATAGAGGTGCCTAGAGGCACCTTTACATGGCACGTCCTGGCTGTGAGCCCGAGGCACAAAAGATGGCCAGGGGCCCCCAGCCAGGACGTGACAGATATTGCATTTAAAAAATGCAGAGCAGAACACAGTTATTAACCAAGAAATGTCAACTATCTGTAGCTAACTAGTAATTATGTAATGATTGACTGTTTTCTAAAAGAAAACTGACTGTTTTCTAAAAGTTTTCTAAAAGAAAACTGTTTTCTAAAACATTTCACACCGGCTAGCAACGTACTAAGATTCTTTTGATGCTGCAGCACGTGACAGTTGATTGTCTCCTTGTGTATTGCTGTGCTGATTAAAGAAGCAATAACACTGGGCTTTAAATTAGTAGAGTATCTGGAGCATCAGTGTTTGTGGCTTTGATTGCAGGCTCAACATTTCCAGAAACACTGAGACGAGAAAGTGCCAAGAATCTGAAGATCCTTTACTGTTTACTACTCCTTTCGCAGATTAATGCAAACTGCCTCTAACCAGAATAGAGTAGTGGGAGGCCGGGTGCACTACTGAGCAAGAGGACAAATTACATTAGACTTTATATTTTGAGAAACAGTCACTCTAGTTTTGTGTCTTGACACTTTGTAGCATGAGGCAGTATCTGAAGCCAATTCAAGTTGCACAGGAAGTCCTGCCCCTCCTGGATGGCACATCCATACGTGCCATCGCAAGAAGGTTTGCTGCGTCAGCTGGACAGGGCTGTAGAAGGGCTTCAATCCAGCAGCAGGACCAGTATCTGCTCCTTTGTGTGAAGAGGGACAGGAGGGTCACTGCCAGAGCCCTACAAAATGACCTACTGGTGTGCATGTTTCTGTCTAAACAGTCATCATGAAGTGTAGCATGTGTGCCAAACATCCTCTAGTGGGACCTTTGCTCATAGCCCAGGACTGTGCAGTTTGATCGGCATTTGCCAGAAAACACCACAATTGGCAGGTCTGCCATTAGTGCCCCGTTCACAATGAGTCGGCAGTTCCTGGATGACAAAGGCATTGACGGCATTGACTGGCCCACATGTTCCCCAGACTTGCATCCAATTAAAAACATCTGGGACATTAAGTATTGTTGCATCCAACGCCACCAAGTAGTGCCACAAACTATCCAGGAGGTTACTGATGCCCTTATCCAGGACACCATCCCCCCTTTCATCAAGCGCATACCCCGATGTTGTCAGGAGTCAATCCAGCTATGTTAATTGGTGATTTTGGTTTTCAATGACCTTACGTCGTTTTTTCTCAAGGAATTACACAATGTACAGTAAATATTTTGATCTATAATATTTTTTGTTCATGGAGACCCAATGTGTGATTTAAGTGGTCCCTTAATTGTTTGGAGCAGTGTACCTACCGAGTTGATTTATCCAATACAACTTGGGGTTCACTTCTTTTTTTGCACCTGCACTAATTCCATACAAAAGGATTTCACTGCTACACACACACAATGTCCGTTCAACCATCTTATGGAATTGGTAATTATTTACCTGTTATGTCTGAAAAAATCTATGGATTCACATACTTTTAAGCTGCACTGTAAGTATATGGATTATACTAGACTATAAAAAAAGTCAAAAAAGGCAAGTTTGTCAATAGCTAGAGAAATGAATGCATGTTGTGCCAGTTGACATAACTTTCGAAAATGTGAAACAGTTCCACTGAAGCAAACTAAACATTTGTCTGTCGTATAAAGAATAGTCTGTAAAATCTCTGAATCTCAAATGCATTGGTTTGAAAAGAAAGTTGTTTCCATTTCTCAAGAGATCATTTTATTCCTAAATAGGCTCTTCATTCAAATTGTTCTAAAAACAACCTATAACCATTAAATACAATTTAGAATAATCATGATTTTCAGGACTTAGGTGTTTATTGGTGGGGTGTAGAATATTTCGCAGGCAGTTCTGCTAAGGTCCTATATTTGCACAGGAATATATTTTACTAAATATATGCACATCACCACAGTTGTTTGAGCAAGAAAGCAATAATGGTTTTGGAAAAAATAATGTTTTGTGCAAAATTAAATAGATTTTTTTTTATGCAAGAGTAAAGTTTCTCATTTGCAGCAATGAACTAGACTATTTAGGCAGCCAAATATATTTTGTATTGGCTACCTAATACATCTAAATACGGATTAGTGGCTGATCAACTCGCTACACAAATGCCATGTTTCTAGTTTGTCTCTCTAAAGCTTATAAAAGCTGTCGTTCTATCTTTAGCTTAACCCACAGGTTAAATGTGACTGGAATTGCATTGCAAAAGCTTGATTCTTGGGTCAATGGGGCATTATTGTATGGATCTGGAGAAGGGATTTGTATCATTGTCCCACTGCAGTAATCCATTGTAGCCTTCTGGCAGTGGTAGCAGGTTTACTTGACAGACTTAATGATACCAAGTTTCCTTTTTTTCATCCCCTGAACATCACACATCTCCCAAACTAGTTCAAACGTCAAAGTATTTTAGTTTTGTCAAATGCTCAAATTATCTGAGCAGTGAAATTCTTATGACATGGCACGAGACATCTAAAGATTAGCATTAATTTGGGAGTATGTTTTTATCTGGGGTTTGTGGCCTAAACGTTATATTTTTATCACATATGACCATAGAACCCATTTACATTCAGTGATGGCTTTTTGTAAACTCTAAGTTTTAATCTTTACTTGATGACATATGAGGCTTTCTTCTGGCAAAGATACCCAAATAGCTTTTTGGGTTAGGAGGTAGTTTCTGATTGTAGGTTTAGAGACTTGGTGCCCCTTAGATTCAACCGATTTCTGCAGCTCCTTGTTAACAGTTATCCTTGGTGAATGTTTTACCTCTCAATTAACTCAAGTTAATTTAAACTTCTTAGTTGTTGCAGTAAGATATTTTTTCCTTTTTATGTGTGTTCTTTGGCTTTGCTCTTGGGATGTTTGGCATGCGTGTCATCTCATTTATTCCCCATTAAAAAAGGAAGTCATGTGTGACCACTTAAGAGTTCCTAAAGATTTAGATGAACTTGAACCTAAGAAATGTAAAGCTTCTTCTATTACATTTGTTATTAGATTACCAGGCAAGAATGACTAAGAACACATTCTCATTTTCTTGTGGTGCTGGCAGGCACTCAATCCACTTACAGACAGCGACCGGTTCAGCACCTTATTCCCTTCATACAATTTTTTCACCAAAGAGCAACCCATCAAAAATAGTGCACTATAAAGTGAATAGGGTGCCATTTGGTTTGCATGAAGAAAGAGAGAGCATAAAGAGCATTTTGGCTCTGGCAATCTCAGGCAAGTGATTTGTCTTTGGTTGCCCATGTGTTTTGGAGAGCAATGTGCGATGTGGCACTAGTGTCTGTCTCCACTATTTTAATGGTTAATCAATAGCAGGTTATTATCTTCCTCCGCTGTCGGTCTCTTGGATGTAATCCCCTCATTTTTCCTGTGTTCTCTCCTCGGCCTTATAATTGAAAATATCAACTTTTTTTATTTGTTTCATTTCTTGGAATGTGGACATGGCAAGGGTATTGAACCTCATTTAAAAATAAGTCTGAATTGTAAGAGGAATGAATCAAGCTATTAAAATAATATTTTTAATAGTCTCTGTACTTTTCTTTGGTGCTTTCCTTATTATTTGACATAATTTTCTTTTTGAGCTTCAATTGGTAGCTTGTTTAAAATGTACTACTGGATCGTATTACTTATCATTATTTCAAAGTTCTGTAGAAAGTTTCAGACTATATGAGTTGGACAACATTTCCCATCTAAGATCAGTTTTTCTTTTGTTCCCCTGAAAGGTTCTAATCTTAGATAGGTGCCCAAAGGCAATTTCTATTTTGAGCATGGACTGTGCTTGTTTGTGCAAGAGAAAAAGCCATGCACTTATTTTTGATAATATGGACTTTGCGCGTGATTGAGAGCATTCCTCTTTTTTTCTGTGATGGAGCGCCTGCTTTTGTTCTTTTGTCGACAGTCCATTCATCAGCACTGTCTGCCTAACCTTGCATTAAATGAACAGCACAACCCTGCATCTGCGCTGTGCTCACAGAAGACAAATACCCACTCTTCATTTCTCCATACCACCATTTACTACCTCTTTCGCTCTTCCTCTCCTCACAGAAGTAGGCCCAGCAAACCTCTGTCTGAAAGAGTTTGTTCAATGTATTTTTTGTTTTGTATAGTATAGATGCAACCAACCGAGATATCATTAATATTTTTCATAACCTGTTAAGTTTGATTTAATTTAAAATAAAAAAATATTAGGGGTTTTGCTACTTCTAATCTATTATTTGAGGAAAAGAATAAATGCTGTATAAAAAATAAAGAATTGGATGAATTTCATTTAAATAACAATTGAATATAAGTATACACAAGAAAAGCTATACCCAAAGCTATCCCTTACTGCAAATGCCTAATAAAATAGGGGTTTGAAAAGACATGGTTGGAAAGTGAAGATAAATAAAAAACATTTCATGTGTAATTTACTTTATTCCTAGTGGAATAAGTACAGTGCATTTGTTGAGATATCAGCCTCACAATTAAATTTAACTCACTAAGTTGTCTGCTAACAGAGTCGAATAAACATAAACACATTTCTTTATTCTTCAGATAGTTATTCTAATACTTGAATGATTTTTTTCATTCGATTACGTTTTGTTTTTGCATACAATAAAACATTTGTTGTTAACCTTGCTTTTATTTTTTGGGTTCAATATTTCAAATTTATCGCAAAGATTAACGCGTTTATTCCCCCATCCCTAATATGAATATATACATTCACACGAGCACACACACGTTGCCTGGGTTGATTTTAATTTGTGTTTAAGTTTTAGTCACTTTAAAATGTGTATATATTTTATATGTGGCCAGAACCTAAACACAGATTTATTTCCACCCAGGCAATGTGTGTGCGCTCATCACTGAAATCACAAATTGTCTGCTTTCGAACTCTTTTCATTTCTAAAGCCAACCCCATCCCCTACGCCTCACAACCTCCCGCTCGCTATTTAGTTAAACTGCAGTGCGCGGGTTAGTTTGGTGGGTGGGTGTGTGCTTGTGCATGTCTGGCACTGCGGCGGAACAGCGGGAGAAGGTAGTGGGCCTGGGATTAAAGCAGGAAGGTTGTTACACCGCGGCCTGCTCTACATTGGACTTGGTTGTGGGGAGAGAGGATGGGGGGCGTGGAGGGGGAAACATTCTCACTAACCCTCTCGTGAGGTGGCCGTGCATGAAGCCTTCACGCCTGGATAAACCCCATAAAAAGCATATTAGCCCCCCTCCCACTGCATAATAGTATCTGGCCGAGCCATGCGGCATGCTGACACGAGGCCGGGTGAAAGGGGAGCGATGATGAATTGCTCCCTGATGGTGTTATCCATGATGATAATTATTAATTTTCTACCGCTCCTCCCTGGGAACGCGGTGGTGCTCCGGCTTGGAATGGAAGCCCGCTGTCATCACTTATCCCCGACAGATCCCCGGCCGAAGGCTAAATGCTGATGAAAATAAAAGAAAAACGCCTGTTTGGTTTGTCCCGTTTTTAGTTTGTGTGTCCCCCCCATTGTTCTTTCTTATTCCACCTCTTCTCCCTTCTCTTTCGGCCTCACCTTCTATTTCTCTCTAACTCCCTTTTTACAAAGGTGAGTTGTACTATTGGTGACTTTCAGCCTTGTCAGGGTTTTATTTTTGGTTGCCTTTTTTAACACAAGTTGTACTATGGTTTACTGAGCCTGTCCTCTGCATCAGTCTTTTGTATTTCACACAAATGACTATTTGAACAGATTAAGCTAAGCGAAACTAAGCTTATTTATCCCAGTTTGTGATTGCGTTTCACTTTTGTAGGTCTTTTATTGAATTTTTCCTGCTATGCTGATATGCAATTGTTGTGTTTTTGTATCTGTCTTGAGTTTTTTATAGAATGTAAGAAATTATAGATTATATATCATCATATCATAAGGTTTTTTTATCTTGCCGTCACTGGTGCGTGTTTATCTTTTCAACCTTTTTTACTATGTTAAAGATAGAAGAAACCTGCTTCTTGTCCAAATAAGGACTGGAGCACTGTCTGTATCAGGTCTAATGTTCAGTCATCTGTGTTCAGTTTTTTTCCTCGCCAGGATGAGAGAGGACATTTCAAAGAGTTTTCTGTTTACTATTGATGTAAAGGTTAGCACAGTTCTGCAGTTCTGTGTTACTCGCAATTTAATTAACATTTTGATTTCAGAACGAGCAATCATTTTATTACCTGACCCAAACATTTGACCACTAGGCTACTTCCCTCCCAAAATAACATAGTATTTTTTGCTTAACTCACCAGGCATTTCCAAACTTACCCTGAGGTGTACAATTGATTTCATTTAATGAACGTCCCCTTTCTCACTGTGTCACCATCAAAAAGTTACAGAAAAATGCAGAGGTGACAATCAATCTCGCTTATGAATTGTTGTCATCAGTGACGAGAGGCGAGAGCAGATTCTTCCTCGGAAACCAGGACAAGGTGAATTTGCTCTGCCTGACAAGCAATTATGACTAATTTCCCAATTACCTTGCGACTGAGCGTCCTGTGGCGTTCATTAAAAGCCATAATTGCATTGGGTTGACATGCTCCTTTTTCCCACTTTGGACCAGTTTTTCCCCATTGTGGTTCAGTGTTAGCTCTAGTGCTAGGTTCCCGCCCTGCTTGTCTGAATCGATAAAGGCTGATTGTACAACACAACGTTGAGGACTGTGTGGAACATGGGGTAGATGACGGCCCGGTGATTATGAAGTATGGACCTAGAATTGTGTTTTTGTGCATTTGTGTGAGTCCCGCCTCTCCTTTTCAGGGCACAATGTTGCTACAATAACCACAAACAGTTAAAGTTTTTTTCCTTAGAGGTACTGATCTGTGGTGGTCAGATGCTTATGGTCTTGCTTATTTTAAGGATTGCTATACCTGAGCAATATTTTGGCTTCATGGCCTGCCAAGTTCATCTTCCACCCTCTCAATAAGCCATCATATTACCACTATATATTTCTCTCTCCATTTCACAATCCCCTTCCTTTATTGCGTACTGTTTTTTGTCCTCCTTGCCCCCCTTTTTCTTTCTCTTCCGGCATTGATTCTGGTCCTCTTTGTCTGCGAGAGCCGGCCTCCAAGTTGTCAGCTGCGTCAGGATTAAAAGCTATTAGTTCTGCATCATTGCCACTACAAGTGCGCCCTAGAGATTGATAGAGCGCCTCTCTTTTGTTCATGGGGGGAGTATGGAGAGAAAAACAGGCCTGGAGGAGTGGTTTTTACCTCTCACATCTACTGAGAACAGTCAGCTCCTGGCTCTGTGTGTGTGTGTGTGTGTGTGTGTACCTTTGTGATTTCATTTTTAAATGTTATGTAAATTGTTTTTCAGCAGTTTTTATTTTTTACCTAAGGAATGCTGGAATGAAAGGCTGTCATTTGTTTACTTTACAAATGTGAGAAGCAAAATGAATACCCATGATCAGAAAGTCATTGAAATAGTTGCAGTGTTTATGACAGCTTTTAGCACAGTCTTTTTTTAATTCCAAAATCATATGTTTCCAATCTGAATAAGGTGTTTTTACGACAATTGTAGAATCGTCTCAACAAATAACATGCAAATTATGTCCGTTTTCATGAGTTAGGATATAGCACATGGGCGCATAAGAGTTTTGACTGCTCTGTGGCAAGTTTCAGGCACAGATATTTTACTGAAACATGTTTGCTTCTTCATTTCAGCATGTGTAAAACTAGTTCAGCATGTGTCACTAATGCACCGTTATGTAATTTCACAACGTTATTATTTCATCAAACACCTTTTAGGATGAACTAGTACGGAGATTATGAGCCAGGCCTTCTCGTCCAACATCAGTGTCTGACCTCATCAATGCTCTTCGGGAGGAATGGGAAGAAATTCCAACTGACACACTCCAAAATCTTGTTGAAAGCTTTCCCAGAAGAGGGAAGGAAGCTGTTATAGATGCAAAGGGGGGACCAACTCAATATAATGTCTATGCCTTTAGCATGGGATGTCATACAACCTCTTGTAGGTGTAATGTGTATGTGTCCTAATACTTTTGTCCATATAGTATGTATGTGGTCCCACTGCATTTTATTGTTTGAAAATTAAATAAATCTTCCTTTTACATTTTTATCTGAATAAATTAACTGAGCATTGAAACATGTTTTGCCATGTGAGGAAGTCTCTTTCAAATAATTATGATAATATAATAGGCTATAATATTTGCAGCAGAGCAAGAAGTGAAACAGGATGTGCAGGAAAATGTAATTGTCGTTGCGTTTTGTGAAGAGCAATCATTTACAACATTAATTTAGTAGTAGTTCCAAAGCCGTACACAAATGCAACGCCTTGGGCCCTTTTTTGTTTTAAGCTAAATGAAAGATGTTCCCTGTCCACAGCACAAGTAAGCTTACATTTTTACTAATCTCACATGCTCTCTGTTCTTGGGTACTAGATTGACAGGGTGCTCGTCCAGGTGCTTTTCAAAGTTTGCCTTTAAAAGTATGAGAATACATGTTCATATTTAAAATATTGGTTGCATACAATGATACATTTACATGGTGTGAACATGTAAACCTACATGTTCCTACCCAATAATGTAAACAGTAATAGACATTAGGTCATAAAATGGTTCTCAATACATGTCACTTTGAAATTACACCCAGTCCATAACAACTGAAAAACGCAGACAATGCTAATTATGTGTAACCCAAAAAGTTAACTTGTCAGCAAAATAGAAAGTGTTTTGTTGGAAACTGCCTAAACATAATTAATGTATTTTGTGAGGCGATAGGCCTCTGAGGCGGGGGAGGCAAAACACATGGGACCATGTGTTGACTCAACTAAATTCATGTTGTTCTTTGTTGGGATACACTGTGTTGTATACATAGCAAGCAACCACTCTAGCTGTGGGTTAATATTTTAGTACCCCCTAAAAATTATGCTTAAAAACCTGGCCATGACAGTTATTCAGATGTAATTTTCATTGTTCTGTGGAAAATCTATTGCCAATTAACAGTTAACATTGAAATTAATAAACAGATATTTGCATGTCTTGTATTTTTTTTTTTTTTTAAACATTTAATCAAAGCAACTTAGTTCTTGGAATTACATTCTTGGACAAATGTGCCTTTTTAGGAGTGGACACACACAGTAGGAATCATACAGATTTTTGTAGATGTGTAGAGACATTTGTTTTTATTGTGTTATAAACTGACAACTTTTTCCCAAACATTTCCAGCCCTCAGGACAAATTCTGACCACCCTCTTATATTTCATTTCCAGGCTATCGCTGGCTCCTTTGACATTTTCTTTGACAGAGGCTGCAGCAACAAGGTAAGCAGCCTGTGCTGGCTCGGCAGCCTTTCCATTTAACAGCGTTCAAATGAAGTTAGCGCTTTGGCGTTGTACTATGTCCCTTGAGGGCGTTAGAAGGCAATCGACACCAGGGCGTTCTTCCTGACTGCTGATGTAAGCACCTACTCACCGTATCCGGCTGCTTGGAACAACCAATGTCGAGCTCCGCGAGCGACATGCCAACGTTTATTTTAATTGCTCTTCCAATTTTACTTGGAGTTGGAGCAGAACTGCTTAGCTGTCAAACGCTATGCCTCCTTTAATGCTTAGGCTATGTGTATATGTATGAAATATATAATGTGATTTACCTCCAGTTTAGCACTTGTTGAGAAGCATCGAAGTACAGATTTATTAGATGGGATGCGGATTAAAGTTAGGGTACACTACTGTTTAAAAGTTTGTGGTCACTTTGAAATGTCCTTGTTTTTTTAATTCATTTAAAAGTCATTTTTTGTCCATTAAAATAGCATAAAACATCAGAAATACAAGGTAGAAATGATTGATGTTGTAAATGGCTATTGTAGCTGGAATTTCGATAGAATATGTCAATAAGCATACAGATGCCCATTATCAGCAAACGTCACGCCTGTGTTCCAGTGGCACGTTGTGTTTGCTAATTTAAGTATATAATTTTAAAAGTCTATGTGATCATTAGAAAACCATTTTTCAGTTAAAGCTAGCACAGCTGAAAAGTTGCTGATTAGTCCAACATAAGACCAGATAAAAGTGGTCTTATTTGGTCTAGGCTCGATAACAGGCTCAAACGGCACAGAAGCAAATGACTGTTTTCTGAATCTCTTCAGTCTATTTTTGTTCTTAGATATGAAGCCTATTTCATGCGAGAAATTGCCTAGAAACTGAAGATTTCTTTAAACATTGTACTATTCCATTCACAGAATGGAACAAACTGGCTTTAACCAGAATAGAAATGTGGCCGCTTCTGCAAACCTGAGCAAGGGGATGAATACATTTCTAGTTTGAGATCAGGTCCTCAACTGGCAGCTTCGTCAAAAAGTCCCCACAAAACAATTAAATAACTTGCTGCCCTTTCCTCACTTTGCTGAATCGATTGACATCACATTGAGTGCTCTGAGACTAACGGTCTTTGAATTACAGGTGATGTTCTCCACGGGGCCACAGGTCGACCAGACCCACTGGAAACAGACAGTGTTTTTGCTCGAGAGTCCCATCCCTGTACAAGCAGGTCAGTATTGTCATAATCCTATTGAGAGACAGATAATCTGTCAGTGTTGCCAATGTAGTCCAGGGTGTGTAAGGTCACTTATTTGTCATCAATTAAGAGATCTAAACAAATCACAATCAGTAAATAAAACAACACTATGCAAACCTTTGTCTGGTAGCTTCCCTCTAGCTAACGTATACTCATAATCAGAAAATGTAAAGAAAAGGAAGAAAGAAAAAAAGAAAAAGATCTATCATGAACAGTGCCGACCATTGCACTGCGAACCGCAGGAGGCAGTGGGACCCCCCCTTCCAGGACAAATATATTAGGCTGTAACATGGTGGTAAGCCAGACTCATGGGGAACATAAGTCAGCAAAAATGACCCTGTATCTTAATTCCCTTGGCCATCACAGGCCTGCAGAGCTGTGTTCCTCATCCTTAATATATTTTAAGATATTTACTTGATCTTTATTGATTATTCCTCAGTACCTTATCTTTATGCATACCTCAGTACGTTTATATGATGTTGCCAGATGCACAGCTCTGCCTTTTTTCGGATCCCGATTTTAAAGGTGGGATCTCACCCATCTTTGGCTAACCGGCCCTCTTTACTGGCCACATTCCCAGCCCTGTATAAGGGACTGTAGGAGGAAGTAGCATCTGCATAATTGAGCCTGCTGCCATGCTACTAGCAGACATCATGTTTACCCCCTGAATCACAGGGGATACCACCTCCACAATGTTGTGCCATTTGATTTAAGTTTGTCCCGTGTTTGACCTCCATTAAAACCTCTTAAACATGTCTGCGTGTTTTATATTTTCAGTTCCAGCCAAATGATAGGCTTTTTGGTTACTTGCATTAACAAGCCGGTATACCTTAGAAAGGCGATTGCAAGTGTATGAAATTGCATGTATAGTCCAACATTGTGAACAACGGTGTGTCTGCTGGAAATCCGAGAAGAAATGTACAGTATTATACATTGTGTATTGTTGCATGCGTTGTGATAGATAGTGTGTGTGCTGTAAGCAATAGCACATGATCACTTTTGTAATGGCAATCAGGGCTGTGTACATTGATGTGGGGATGAATGAGGCCGCAGCACTGTCCTGTCTTTTCAATGTTACCATCTGATAGAAGGCATGTGTAATAAATGACCTGTACTGTGACTGGACATCCACTGTCCCTGAGTGCAGCACCGCTCAGCCTTGGCCAAAGGCAGAGCCACGATACGACTGTCATCCAACTGACACACCGCCAACACTATCGCCAACACTTTTTATATAAACGCATATCATGCCTAAAGGCTCTGAAGATCATCTTCCACCTTAGCCACCCAAGGACTGGTGTAAACACCCATACTCAATTTAGATGATCCATTTGTACTAATTTGTACTTGTGTGAATTTACTCTTTCTTGTGCTAGATGTTAGTTACCGTGAGTATTATTAAATAAACATTTCACTACATCTGAGTCCACATAGGCTATCACGTTAATATACATTCTCCCACAGACAACAGATAGACACTTATCAACCTGTCGATCTGAGAGCACCACAGAAAATGGATGGCAGGGCATTAAAGTGGCAAGCTTTAATACTTATTATTAAACATTTATGACTTTCTTTGGGGATTGGCGAAATGTGAAGATGCAGACTGAAAGTGGTAGTAGAAATATTTGACTTCATGCCAGGTCCATGTCGCTGGTGGTAATCTCTCTCTTCATGTCCCTTGCTCTCTGATTAACCTTTTGATTGTTTTAGAACCGTTGAGCATCTGTTCTGTTTTACTTTGAGTTTGTAGGGGTACAAAGAGCTTTTAGGGCAGTAGCTTGTGCCAAGACACAACAAACTCGCATACACACTGGAAATATCAGGAATCGGCTCTCGCTTATCGAAAGCAAAGACAATTCAGCCTGACAAGCTGTAAAGACTGGAAAGGGCATATATGCTGGCCTTTTAAAAGTCATGGAGAAATATAATGGGTCATTAGGACTCCATTTGAATGCATACAGGGTAATGTGTACGTTTTTAGTTAGCAGGTAGAGTAACTAGATTAGAGTGTCTGAAATCTACTGAAAGCCAAGGTTGAATACTCTGCTGTTTTGTCCCGTAGGTGACCACAATTTGTCAGTATGAATGTGTCTGCTGAATTACTAAAATGTAAATTGGTATTTCAAAAGGAGCCGGTTATATGTTAAATTGTGGTAGGCTCTGGCAAGTGCCAACTCAGAATCTGCACTTCTTCGGTGTATATTTTCTGGTCAAGCGAGCATTGTAATGAGAAAACATCTCAGTCTTTGACTACTCTTCTGTGGCGTTACAGTGGAGAAAACAAATATTTGATTCCCTGCTGATTTTGTATGTTTTCCTACTGACAAAGACATTATCAGTCTATAATTTTAATGGAAGGTTTATTTGAACAGTGAGTGACAGAATAACAACAACAAAATCCAGAAAGCATTTCACATAAGTTATAAATTGATTTGCATTTTATTCAGTGAAATAATTATTTGACCCCTTTGCAAAACATTACTTAGTACTTATTGGCAAAACTCTTGTTGGCAATAACAGAGATGCACACATCTCAGGAGGGATTTTGTCCCACTCCTCTTTGCAGATTCTCTCCAAGTCATTAAGGTTTCAAGGCTGACTTTTGACAACTCAAACTTTTAGCTCAGATTTTCCATGAGATTAAGGTCTGGAAACTGGCTAGGCCATTCCAGGACCTTAATGTGCTTCTTCCTGAGCCACTACTTCGTTGCCTTGGCCTTGTGTTTTTGGGTCTTTGTCATGTTGGAATACCCATCCATGACCCATTTTCAATGCCCTGGCTGAGGGAAGGAGGTTCTCACCCAAGATTTGATGGTACATGGCCCCATCCATCGTCCCTTTGATGCGGTGAAGTTGTCCTGTCCCCTTAGCAGAAAAACACCCCCAAAGCGTAATGTTTCCACCTTGTTTGACGATGGGGATGGTGTTCTTGGGGTCATAGGCAACATTCTTCCTCCTCCAAACACGGTGAGTTGTGTTGATGCCAAAGAGCTTGATTTTGGACCACAACACTTTCACCCAGTTCTCCTCTGACTCATTCATGTTCATTGGAAAACTTCAGATGGACCTGTACATGTGTGTACTTGAGCAGAGGGACCTTGCGGGCGCTGCAGGATTTCAGTCAAATTAAGTTTTATGAAACAAGGGTGGACATTTCAGCTAGACAATGATCCCAAACACCCAATCAAGGGAACTCTCAAATGGTTTCAACTGACTTAAATCGCATTGAAAATCTATGGAAATAACTGAAGATCAAGATTCATAAAAGAGGGTTCAAGATTTGAAGAAAAATCACACCAGAACAATGCATGCGACTAGTTTCTCAATACAGGAGGCATCTTGAAACTGTCATTACCAACAAAGTATTAAATAAATATCAGTGAGCGTGTTCAATATTTTTACCTGTGTCATTTCACATTATTACACAACTTAATTTATGACCTTATTTGTTTTGGTTTCTGTGTATGTATGGATTTGTTGGGTTGTTACAAACATCTGGTTAAAATTTCATATCAATAGAACCTTTGGAATTATATTTAGTTAGGAAAATGGTGACTTGTTCAATACTTATTTCACTAAAATGCTAATAGATTTATAACTTTTGAAATGTGGGGGGTTTTGTTGTTATTCTTTCTCTGACTGATGAAATAAACCATTATTTCATTAATATTACCATTACAATTATAGACTGATAATTTCTTTGTCAGTGGGCAAACATACAAAATCAGCAGGGGATCAAATATTTTTTTCCTCCGTGGCATTGCTGTGAAAAAGGTCCTCAATTGAAAATTGGGACACAACAAAATTAGAAAGGGAGAAACAATAATCAACTTTTAAAATGGAGGAGGGAGAAAATGTAACAAAGGTTTTGGGAAGTGAGAGGGAATTAAGAAATGAAGAGAGTTTGAGTGAGCTGGGGAGGTTATTGATGCAGTGGTGGCACGCATTCACTCGACCCTAGCATCACCTGGCATTCCCAGTTCTACGCCTCTCTAGGTGTTATAGATGAGATTGAGTTTTTTAACAGAATTTACTGGCTGCTAGCCATACCTTTATGGTCTTCTTTACAACAAACCACATGTATGCATCTTAGTGCACAAGCATATACACACCAGCTATTCCC
The DNA here is from genome assembly GCA_016801125.1 of Novumbra hubbsi. Classification (NCBI taxonomy): domain Eukaryota; kingdom Metazoa; phylum Chordata; class Actinopteri; order Esociformes; family Umbridae; genus Novumbra; species Novumbra hubbsi. The sequence goes on along the minus strand of JACXGK010000106.1, from coordinate 55,618 downwards.
CTGTGTTCTTGTGCATTATGTGCAAACTTTTCAAAGTCACCTTGAAGGGTACACGCATACATACTCACACATTTCCTCGTAACACAAATACACTTTCAGTTAGGAGAGCGCTGTCAGAGAGATTCAACGGGAACTATAAAAGAAATTCAAATACAACCTGACCTGAACTTCCGTCCACTCCATGAAATTGATAGTTGGTGAGACTGAAGCTTACAGACACAAACAATGGGAGATGTTGGTGTTTTGAAAAGAAAACAAAGCATCCCAACTACACATTGGCAGGTTAATAATTGAAATGTAGCATCATTTGTCTTATATGAATAGGAAATAGAGAATCTGTGTGTTTTGTCGGATAAAGTCCAGTCCCCCTGTTGCCTTTGTTTGTAAAACAAGGCTACACTGTGAAGGAATATCCCATAATCCTCTAGGTGAAACTGTAACCAATGAGGAAGGTTGAACCTTGGGTGGGAGATCTGCTGCAGGTTTTGATAGGCCGGCATCTTACTGTCGTTCATCCCTATAACTCAACTGTCCTTTCTGTGCCCTACATCCTGCCATAAGTCTTCTTTTTTGTGTCTCTTACGCACGCTTGTGCTCCTCTCTCTCCACTCTCACAATCTCTCTATCTCACCTTGTCTCTCTCAACACCCTTTTTAAACCCTCCCTTCCGCTACCCGTGGTCCTGAAGGTCCTTGAGGATCCAAGCTGCGTCAGGCAGACAGCCGAGTGTAATTCCCCAGGCCTGCTTTATGTACTGCTCAGACAAGTGCTCAGGATATACAACCCCCCTGAAGCATGACTACCTTCTCTACTTATTACCCTCTTCTTAGACCGAAAGAAATGAGAGGGGTTTGAGAAAGGGAGAGTGCTAGATTGAAATTGTGCTGCTATGCACATCACTGCAGTGCTGAGGGGGAAAGGATTTTTGGGTTGTGGGAAGTTCAAGTGTCGGTTTAATTAAATTATTACCTTTTGTAATGGTAAATGCACCGAAATCAACAACTGATGATGCATGAACATATTTGACACCACTTAATTAGTGTAGTAAGTCTGATATGTTTGTACCAAAAGATGTGTGCAGATAATCATCAGATAAACATATCAGTATATTATATTAGAAAAGAGTAAACATGAATACTATTGAAAATGCAAGACTGAATAATAAACATCAACAATGCCCAGAAACATTTTATAATATGTAAAGGACAGTACTGGGCATTTCTGCATAATTTATCTGTCTGCAACTAGAGCATTGGCAGTAATTATAATATCTGCAATCAAATAAAAGGTTTTAATTTAAAAGCCTATTTATTTCTTCTGAACTTGGTCCTATGCTTTTTATGCTTTCATAAATTAGAGACAGTGGGAATGGATAGAAGAGAGCATTTTTGCTTACATGAAATCGGACCAGATTTATGCACATAGTCTTATCCACAGCATGTTACAGTAAGTGAGTTAATACATTTTCATACAATGAACTTAACCACTGTAGGCCACAGTGTTTTAAAAAGAAGTAAACAAATTGAAATCCGGAATGATTGAACAAAGTAGAATTGGCTGCCGGGAACAGAGTGGATTTTGAAGGAATGAAGTACTCTCTGTAAGTAAGCTCTGCAAGACCCCTGTATGCACAGCGGCAGTGATTGTAATGTAAATAATGCACATGTTGAGGGCTGTGTGCAGTTAATGTTATTGGCATATTGATGTACGATGTGACTAGAAGAACTAGCTCCATTCCTGATTTCATTTACACACATGGTTAAGTCTTCCTCTGTTCCTGGCTGTTTACAAAGATTGCGTAAGGTACTGGACTTTATTCAGCACTATTAGAAGTCCACTGAATATCTTACTAATCTAGTCAAAAGTGGCACACCTTAAAAGAGGTTTTCTATGTGACCACTGTTTTAATGGTGTTTTTCCAGTTTTTCTTAACACAATCCTTGGACATAATTTCAAATACATTAACAGACAATATTATATAGAGTTTACTCAGAAGCCTAGGTTGTCAAAGTGGCAAAGACCAAATATGTGGCGTGGACCATATATTCCCACCTACTGGGTCAACTAAGCAGAAAAAGTGTCATTTACTTTGTCAAGGATGACCACCGACAACCAAAACAACACCAACAGACCACAAACCTCTCTGGGACTGTAATGCATTCTCTTAGGTACAGCATGGGGTAATATGAGTAAGCTGCTACAGTGACTCAGTCAATGCTTTCTTTCAAAGTATTTTTTTTTTTACTGCTTTGATCCTAAACTTCAGTTCACCCTATAAAGATTACATTTCATCAAAGGAGTATTGCAGGTCAAGCAATTGTATTCTGTATGCCTTTCCAAGAAGCTGGTGCCAAACTATAGGCTTCTTCCTAAATGGCACCCCGTTCCATATGGAATACACAATGGTTCCTGGTCAAATGTAGTGTATTAAAGTGGGAATAATGTGTCATTTGGAATGCATTTTACCTGTGGCCTGTATTCACTTCCATCAAACCATACCTTAGGGCTAGTGAGACTGGGTTCCATTTTAGCCCCTTTGTTGTTCATCTGCAAACAAAACAGAGTTGTCTTCAGTATGCATGAAGCTTTCAACAACAGTAAAAAAGTGATTATTTTAGTTTTTCTTGGCAATTTATTTTTTTAAGTTTATGCACTTTTTTGTTTTCTGTTGCAAAGCATGTTATGCTGTCTGTCTGTGACCCTGGATAGGTGTGTGCAATATGTTAACTAGACCTAGATCACCACTTGATTTGAGTAACTATTAAATTGACACCATTCCGTGTCTGTGATAACCTAATCTTGCAGCAGACCAAACCAAAATGGAATAAAAATCTCAATGTCTTGGTGACCAAATTTCCTCATCCTGTGGCAACTTACTCTCGGGCTGTGACTAAGCTCATTGGGTTTTTAACAGAGGAGAAATAATGATTTTTCACATAGACACAGGATAGCTTCACATGTCCCAAATGGAACCCTATAGTGCACTTAAATTCTTCAAGGATCAATAGAGCTCTGGTCAAATGTAGTGCGTTATGTTGGAAATAATGTGCGACTTGGGACACATTAAGCAGTCATGAAGAATCAACACTGTCTTTTGGCCGGCCCTCTGCATGGTTGACTTTAATTAAAAGTGTATGCCTAGTATTTGTTTGTTTATTGCTAAAAGTCCTGTTCCTAAAGCTAGCTTCCAGTCCACTGTTACCGTGTAGACAGATTGATGGATAAGTATTGGAGCTTCTTCAAAATGAGCCCAATCCTCTCATATGGCCCTTTCGTTTTTGGGACCTGATAACTAACTCTTCAAAGTTGAGGGAAAAAAGGATGTTCTGATAGCTTAATTCTTACCGCATTCCATGATGAAAAAATAACTTTAATAAAAAGAAATTATATAAATACAGTTTCTTTATGCCGAAAAAGTTAGTACACTTCTACCTTTACCATCACATTAAATTGATACAATTTCAGCCTGTTGCACGAAAACAGGCACAATTGATTAAATAATTCATCATTTGAAAATATTCTCTTCCATTAAGATTACAATCGTATTCTATCTTAACACTATAGGTTTGTGGGAAACCGCCATGCCAAGATAACCCTGAGGAGAAGGATTATTGATGTCCATGAGTATGTGGTGGGTTAAAAAGACCAAGCAATTTAGTACCATTTAGTATAATTCCAGTGTCCAACACATCATCTGCAAATTGAGAAAATTCCTGACCACTGGCAATCTACATAAGACAATGTCTTTAATATCATAGTGAAAACAGATTTTTACAAAATAATATAAATTAATTAAAAATATATAAGGGAAAGTAGATGATTGCGTAAATATTTGCCCCCTTCAGGTCAGTATTTAGTAGATGCACCTTTGGCTGCAATCACAGCACTGAGTCTGTGTGGATATGTGCATATGATATATGGATGTCTGGCTGGCACATCTGGACACTGCAATTTTGCTCCATTCTTCCTTGCAAAACAGCTCAAGCTCTGTCAGGTTGCTCGGGATCAGGTGTGAACAGCTCTTTTCAAGTCCAGCCACAAATTCTTGATTGGATTTAGATCTGGGCTTTGACTTGGCCACTCCAGAACATTCACCTTGTTGTGTTTGAACCATTTCTGGGTAGCTTTTTCTGTATGCTTAATAAATAATTAATAAATCTTATCCCAAGTCGTAGTTCTCTTGCAGACTGAGTCAGATTATCCTCCAGGATTTGGCGATATTTTTCTCCATTCATGTTCCCCTCTACCTTCACAAGCCTTCCAGGGCCTGCTGCTGAGAAGCATCCCCAGAGCATGATGCTGCCACAAACAAGTGCCATACTCCTTCCATTTCTTATTTATGGATTTAACTGAGCTCTATAGGATGTCCAGTGAGTTGGAAATCTTTTTGTAGCCATCTCCTGACTTACACTTTTCAATGATCTCTTCTCTGAGTTGCTTGGAGTGTTCTTTTGTCTTCATGTTGCAATTGTAGTAGGAATACTGATGGACCAGAGACTGGACCTCCCAGACACAGGTGTTTTTATACTTAAATCCCTTGACACATGTCAACTGCACTCAGGCGATCTCCATTTCACTAAATGTGACACTTCTGGTATCAACTAGCTGGACCTCTGTTGAATTAGGTCAGTCACTTTCAAGGGGGTGAATATTTATGCAAACACTTATTTGACACTATATTTTGATTTAATTGACTTCACTTTGACATGAAAGAAGATTTTGTTTGCAAATTCTTGTCAAAAAAGACCAATTATATTGACCACGATTTAATGTACAAAAGCAACAAAAGGGGAAAACATCCAAGGGGATGAATACTTTTCATAGGCATTGTATGTGAGGTCAGGATAGGGGAAGCCAAGTGTCTTCTGTCCTAGTGTGTGCTTTACTGCTGTAGTAGAGTGGCAGCTTCGGAGCGTGCTGTTTCTTTTCTCTTACCTCCAGCAGTAGGGTATGTCTGGCAGAGAGCTTGGCTGAGTACAGCTTGTTTGACGATTGGGTAAACATTAATTTACCCCCAGCAGTCTCACGCAAAGTTAATGAAAGTGATTATGCGTTGTAATCATCGCCTTGTCTTCCACCCACTGTACACCAGCCCGCTGCCGTGTGCTGGTGTACTGTTAACTCCACGCCATCTGGTGATTGGGCTGGTATCTTTAGATGGCTGTCTTTAAACACAGAAACACAATCAAATCGTTTGGGCAGGTAGACTTGATGTATGGTCCATACAGTGCTTCCGGAAAGTATTCACAGCCCATCACTTTTACCATATTTTGTTATGTTACAGCCTTATTCCAAAATGGATTCAATTAATTTATTTCCTCAAAATTTGACATACAATACACCATAATGAAAAAGGTTTTTAACTATTTTTAATATATTTGCAAAAAATAAGAATTAAAATATAAACATGTACAAGGTTCTCCTCTCTTCACAGAGCAATGCTGGAGCTCTGTCAGGGTGACTATCGGGTTCTTGGTCCCCTCCCTGACTAAGGCCCTTTCCCCCATGATAGCACAGTGGCCAACTCTAGCAAGAGTCCTGGTGGTTCCAAATTTCTTCCATTTACAGATAATAGAAGCCACTGTGCTCATTGGGACCTTCAATACTGCAGACATTTTTCTACACCCTTCCCCAAATCTGTGCTTATTTCAATCCTGTCTCAGAGGTCTACAGACAATTCCTTGGACTTCATTGCTTGGTTTGTGTGCTTACATGCATTTTCAACTGTGGGACCTTATATAGAACGGCGTGTGCCAAATCATGTCCAAACAACTGAAATTACCACAGGTGGACTCCAATCAAGTTGTAGAAACATCTTATGGAACAGTGGAAACAGGATGTACCTGAGCTCAATTTTGAGTGTCATGGCACAGGCTTTGAATACTTATGTAAATGTAATTTTGTTTTTTAGTTTCAATCGATTTGCAAACTGTTTTCACGTTATCATTGTTTTATTGTGTGTAGAATTTTGAGGGAAAACATTTATTGAATCCTTTTTGAAATATGACTGTAACATTACAATGTGGAAAATGTGAAGTGCTGTGAATACTTTCAGGATGCACTGTAGGTCCTTGTCTTTTTATGGTCAAAACAGGACACCAGGAAAGTTAGACAGGGCATTCCTGGGATTCACAAGGATACTTTAGCATACTTTTCAGACTGATCCTACAACCCTGGTATTGGGACAAAAATGTAATCAACCAATGGCTGTTATACATATGTACTGCTCATGTGTACTCTTCTACATGAACCAAATGATTTCCTTCTTGTCTTACTCTACTCTCTTTCACAAAGGCACATGTTTGTGTATTGGAGTGCCAAAGTATTCTTTAATTTAGAATTAAAGGCCTATTGACGCATATTTGTGTCGAAAAGCGCACCGGTTACATTTCTATTCATATCTCCAAAATAGTTTCATAGAGAAGCCTATGTATTTTTCCACGTTGTAGGGGACAGTCTGCCGCAAAGAATGACATGCTGTTTGTGTATTTCTGTAGAAGCCTTCCAAAACTTGATAACAAAAACACTTTCAAAATGTAATCAAAAAATCTATAATTTTTTTCCAGAGGTGGCACATTTAGGCCCAGAATCAAATCTAATCTTGGATTTTTTTTTTATTAAGTGTTCCACCACACTGATACCGGGACCGAAAATTCAGATTTTTTGTTTATTGTTATATAGTCATACTATAAACAGCTTATGGTTGTTGTGAACCCCTGGGGATGTCCAAATGTGAAATAAAACAGCCGGCCTGTATACTATGTGTTTCTCAATAAAACTACATGTCAACATACGTTTTTATACTATTTTCACAAATATATTTATGGAGTCTTCTCAAACATTGTTATCTATTCATCCTTCTTTTAGTTATGGGTTTTGAGAATCCACAGTATAAAATAATTCTACTTTAAAGGATGACCTCCTGAGAGGTCAAGATAGTGCCTGGCGGGGTTTTTTATCCCAAGAAGGCCTTAGACCTTTAAGGGTTAAAGTTTATTCAATGCTCTTCTGTTTCTGTGCTACTTTGGAACTTCTTCATTTGCCTAGACAGGTTCACATGTAGCTCTCTAGGTAAGAGCATAGCGCTTGCAACACCAGGGTTGTGGAATTGATTGAATTGCACAAGGTGAATTGTATGCACTCACTACAACATTTTCTTTCTAGACTGCCTGCTAAAGCATTGAAATGTTAAATGTACATCCATTAGTCATAACATTATGAACACCTGCTTAATTTTGTGTAGGTGCCTCTTCTGCCGCCAAAACAGCCCTGACTTGTTGAGGCTCCACTAGGCCTAGGAAGGTTTGCTGTGGTATCTGGCACCAAGACAAAGCTCTGTGATGCACTGTGTGTTCTGACATCTTTCTATCAGAACCAGCATTAACTTTTTCAGCAATTTGTGCAACAGTAGCTTGTCTGTAGGATTGGACCATATGTGCCAATTTACGTTCCTCACGTGCATCAATGAGTCTTGGCCGCCCATGACCCAGTCGCCGATAAAAGCGACTGAGGTTCACTGCTTTTACTTTGGGGGACCACTTTTGATAGTTGCAGACCGGGAAACACCCCACAAAAGCTGCAGTTTTAAAGGTGCTCTAGCGATCACAAATTGGCCCTTGTCAATGTTGCTCATTTGATCCTTACTCATTTTTCCTGCTTCTCACACATCAACTTTGAGGACAAAATGTTTAATTGACACATAATATATCCCAACCACTGCCCGGTGCCATGATGACGAGATGATCTGTGTTATTCACTTCAACTGTCAGTGGTCATAATGTTATTGCTGATCGGTGTATAAATAAGAGGTTCGGTCCAATGTTAGGGGTAGATATGAAACACACAAAACTTTATAGACCTATAACTTCAAATGTTGGTGCTCAGTCCATCACTTTTAATGCTTGCTTTTCATTTTAGGGGAGGAGCTTCAAGGACGGATCACCGTACACAAAAACAGGAAGGACCCCCGTTCGCTGATAATTACATTTGACCTCTGCGACAAGAAGCAGACATACACTCTTCAATGATCTCACTGATCCCAATATGAATGTGGCATCTTCAACAGTCTGACTGAAATAAAATATTATTCTGCCAAAAACAAAGTGTTATTTTGTTTTCTGATGTGTTGCTTTAAGAAATTCAAAACATTGTATATTCATATGCAGCATTCAAATATATAGGTATTTGGTAAACATAGTCAACACTGGTAAATTGACTGCCTAGTGAGACAAACTGATGACACTGCATTTTGTAAAAATATCTTCTTTTTTTTGGAGACCAAAATAAAACCCAAAGAATTATTTAGAAATAAGGTGTGTGCTTTATTTACAAAATAACTTTTGTCTCAACTTACACTAGTAGGTTATTATACTATTCACAAATGTTGTTTTAGCTTACTAAAGTTAGGGTTAGGTTTACAAAAAGGACTTATGTTTAGGGTAAAGTTAGAATAGGGAGCTAGTTGAAATATATCTGAACAAGATATTCAGCTTTGTTCCTGGAGGGCCAAATAAGGTCTTTTTTTTACCTGATTGTTGTTTGTGCTCATTTGGTGTCCAAGGTCGGAATAAGTCCCTGTTATATGTCTCTGACAATATATTTTTGAAATGTTTTTGCCCTCCTGGCCGGAATATAATATTCCTGCTGTAAAGCAGATAGACTTTTGGAATTCTCCAAATATAGTTTTGAAATAATAAAATATGTGTAACCACTAAAGAAAATACTCCTGTTCAGCATTGAGAAACGTTGCTGAACACCGAGTATATTTTACACTAGGCCTCAGATCATGAACTATGAACTGGAGATGGGAAGGAAAACTAGTTTATGATCTGGTTTTAACTATGAGATTACTTTTTGCTAAATTATGTTTTTTTACCACTTTTTAAACAGGTGTGCAATTAATTGTTGAATATATATTTTAATAGTTTACTATTTGCTTACGAGTCCCGTTCTCATCAGGTCATCGGTGCCAGTGGCTATCTTAGGCCTAGTGTTTTAGAAAGCGCTTTGAAAACTGTTTTTGAATCAAGCAGAATGTTATTCATTTTTGAGCTGTCGTTTTCTTTAAAATGTAGCCCTGGCGTATAGGGAGATTCTGAATTCCATGCTATTTGCGTCTCCTCTCCGTGTCTCCTCCTCCAACCCCTTTTGGAGCATAAGGGGTTGCTCGTCCAATGGATGTTAAGAGGATGACTTGGAGCGATGGCGACTTTGAGATCTTCCCCTAGCGTGGGTGCAGCTGGACCTCAGCTTGACCTTCGGTTTGAGGTGTGATACGTCCCCTTATCGCTTAAGCTTGTGTTTGAAAGATCAGCTATAATCATTTAATGAAATGAACCCGCGTGTTATTTACCAGCATTTTATCTTGAGGGCTATTAGCTCGCTGTAGAAGGTGACACCATTTCGGCAGGATACAAAAACACGGGGTGGGTTTTGTTCGAAATAAGAGAGCTGATAGTCATAAACTACTTAACATCAGCACAATCACAGACTTCTCCAAAACGCATATATTGCATTTTTTTTATATTGAAAGTAACGTTTTAACCTTTACGGTGTTATTCAAATATACTTTGTACGTGATTGACATTTGGATAGGAGGATGCGTTACATAATAATCTAAATGTGTTTGCTTATAATCCGTTTATATGTACACCTAGTAGTTGATATTATTATTATAATAAGTAATTTTATTGTTTTGTGTATAGAAAAAAATACATAATTCAGTTCAATCTGAACTCTCACTGGCCAGATCCAAGTCTTTCGCGATCTGCGGTTTGTGTCATGATGAGGACGTGAGAGCGGACAAGCAAAAGGGTGACGAAATCTATAATAATTATTCTATGTTGACAAAGTAATTAAACCTTGGAGTGTCCCGCAAATTCAGCAGTATCTATTGCGGGTCCAGATTTGTGAGCGGCACTGGGAGCACCGGTGCAGCAAGCGTAGGTGGTGATTATCACACTTTTAAATTGGCTCGGTTACGCTCCTAAGCTAATTTAAAGACAACACAAATACTTTGATCCGACTAAGAGGGGTTATCTGATATTTCAGTTGTCAATTGTGAATTTGGGTTTGTTGCAGTCGATTAATACATGAATTAGTTCTATATCTAATATAGGTTGTGCAGGAGAAAGAACCCGTTTTGAATTATGTCTACGTTTGGTTTATAAAGGAATGAAAGCTGAACCAAGCGCAATGCAGTAGTTTAGCGCAGGTAATTTATGGTTTTCTAAAGGGAAATTTCCAACGCCTCTGGAGTAGCTCGATAGGCCTATCTCAATCGCCACGTGTTTAAAAAAAAAACGGTCTCTTTCTTGCGTAAAAGTTTAACAAAGGAGAAGCCTTAGTTGTTTCATGTAGACCGCGCCCACCTTTTCAATAGGCCTAGACCTACTGGATCAGTGCTTATGTCACTGACGTGCACGTCCGTAAAGGCCCAACTTGAGTGTGAGGGGAACTCATGGAAGGAAAGCCTATATTTAGCATAGAGGTTAGAAAAAAAACAATTTCCATTTTTCTTTAGTCAAAACGCACTTAACGGAATAAATGTAATTATAAAGTTGTTCAAATTTGTAACAGCTTAAATGTATAATATGTAATAAACATAGGATAGGATATACTGTATAAACAGGAAACATTCACTGGCACCTGCTTCTTGGGAACTAAAATGCGCTTTTATTTTTAATAATCATTTGACATGGCCTTTATAATTCTAAGCTGCGTGATCCTAAAATATGTTGGAAAAAAATGTTAACCTTCTATCTCATTTATGGTCAAAGCATACATGCAAATTGGTCATATTTAGTACACTGATTAAATTGTTTAGCCAAAATATATAACTAAATAGTTTCCGCATTAATTGTCATCTGTCCCACGAGTTAAAACATGTCTTTCACGACTTGCAGTGGGGCATGCATGCTTCTTCTCCAAAATTAGGCATGCCAGCAAATCCTACCTAAGATATTTGCGCGTGTGTACACATCTCATTGAGACTAGTGTATTAATCAGCTAGGGAATGAGTCAGTCCAAACACGCACGTACTCAGCCTTATGTGCGTGGACAACATGCGCACGAGCCTGCGTGTTTTGGTCCGGTGTCCCTTTAAAAATCAGAATCCATGGCCAATGATTTATCAAACTCTTATTATCAAGAAAATGTCATGCGAAGGGCACCTTCCTCCGTACTGACGCAAAACCAGTGTTTCCCAAGGAGGCAGCCTATAGAAAGCTTTGCACTAAGCACGGTTAAATCCACTCTTCTTTCAGTTGTCCTTACGGCAGTTTTTCGACCTTTCAACATCAGTACATCCTTATTCTCTGCAGAAATGGTGAGTACATATTATATTTTCTTCTTTTTTAGAAATGTAAATGGGGGGTTTTGCCAAAATGAGTTTTGGTGTCGTTTTTTAAAGTATTCAAACTGTATGCTTGATATGGGTTGCGTATTCGGAATCCGGGATGTGCGCTGTCCATGGTGCCAAAATCCAGCTGCATAGCGCCGCTTCACAAACTTTTCACAAGTGGAATTCACACGCCCAAATTCGGAGAACACGCTCTCTCTCTCTCTGCTGCATTCAGTTCAGACGAAAATCACTGTTTATTCGATCTTTTTCATAGAATGAGTTGAAGTGTGGCTATTTGTCTTACATTCATTCGTTTATTTTCTAGCCTAAACATGCAAGTTGCAGGTGATGGATTAAACAGGTAGACAGTGTCCACTTCTGAACCTTTTTTACATGAATGTATCATGTTCGTCTTAAGAAATCCCGTTAATTCTTACATTGCTTTGTTTTCTCTTCATATGCCGAGTTATTTGTAATTCTGCACGCTCGGGTCTTTTTAGCGTTGTAGCCGGATGCCGGCGATCATGCATGCCTGCCGGGGAGAGGGGAGCTCTCGTCAGCCCGGCAGCTTGACTATTGCCCATAAAAATCATTGGATGTGTGGAGCTGAATGACATGGGGGAAATGGGGCGTAAAATTAAAGAATCTCGCAGTAACAGGGACCGGGAGAGGCAAACGCCCCTTAGACCATGATCTGAAACCCAGAGCAGCGGAGCAAAATCATGCGTCAAAAGGATTTTAAAACACGGCAGAAAATAACCACTGCTTCAGCATTGTTTTATAACGGTGATTAGCTAAAGGTTTGATTAGAAAGTAATCTTACTAAATAAAAAAGTGTCAATTGTAACATGTTTCCGATTGAATACAGTTAATGTTTTCCTCTAATTCCAACATTTCATGTTGCAGGACTTCTCCGACCAGAGAGAGATGACAAAACAGCCTGCAAACGCTCCTACGGGTTTTAACCCGTTACACCAGCAGGAGGGAGCGGTGGGAATTACCACAAACATACCGGATAATGCCCTTAGCCAAATGTCCGCCGCTTACCCAGCTCCTCAACCGCTATCATCAAACGAGAGCAAAACTTTCTGTCCCATGGAAAATAAACCGGGGGAAACGGGAGAAGCGAGTAAAGTATATGGGACGTTTAAGAATGCTGCTCCAGCAGTTCCTGGATCCGTGGCTGCGAACTCGGCCTTCAGTAAGGATTCCACCAGCTCCGCTGGTGGTTCTGCTGCCCGGGGTATACCTGTTCAGTTCGGCGACCAGCTTAGGACCACTGAGGATCGAAACAACGCCTCAGGCAACTGGACCACCATGAGCCAGACCACCATCATTTTGGGCACAGATGGCAACACGTCTGTTCAGCCCGGTGCCATGACGAGGGTAAGTGAATCGCCCAGTTACCCAGGGTCAGGTGAGGTTAGAGGGGTTGCTGGAGTAAAACACCAACGGTATGTTGTAGTGTCTATCTGTCACTGAACTTGTATTGCCTAAATATTGGCTGTTTTTCTCCGGGTCTTTCCCGGATAGTTGATGTTGTAATTATTGTCCCATGGGACGCCTGCGATTATCTCTGCACAGGAAACAGTTACTGATGGGAGATGTGACAGAATGTGACCTTTATTCAAGTGTTTGTATGGGACACATAATAATTATTATGTGATGGCCGTATTCTATAACCGAACGGGTGCAAATGATTCAGTGAATTCAAGTAAATGGTTTAGATAAATTTTCGGTTATTTCACGTTATTGAACAGAAACGTTATTTTGATGTTCGGAACATTTACCTTCATCTAGAAAATTTGCTACCTATTTGAATACATTTTGTCAAGAAATGTTTGTCTAAAACATTAAAATTACTGAATGGACAGATTCGTTATATTATGAGACAAACCTATAGGATTACTGTAGTTATCACACTGCGCGCACTGTGTGGCAGGTATAGACAAACCCCACACCAGGCTCTCTCGGGATTGGTTACGGCATAGCCTGTGACATCTCTCTGTAATGAGTTACATAAGGCTGCGGATTCTACTCATTGTTCGAATGCCCGCGAGGGCATTCCTCTTCCCTCTTCTCCAGTCCTGCGCGCATGTCTGCAATGTTCTGTTGATAAGCGTGTTCCAGTCCTTTCTCGTTTTTGGCGCGGAATCGTATATTGGAATGATTTGTGTTTATGAATATGACAAATACATTTTTTTTTCTGCCATGTTTAAAAAATTATTCTCATAATTTAGAAGACTGTTCTTCGAGTTCTTTGATCAGGCAGACCATTGTGGAGACTGTAGACTATTATGAAAGTGCTACAAATAGTGTCCTATTGCTAGTCAATGTAACTTCTTAACGATTAAACAAACTAGTCTTTCAGTAGTCCTAATTACGTTTGGGATCTGGTACGTGTAAATGAAATGCAATTACAGTCGAAAATTACTTTGCCTAATGCACATACAACCTAGTCCTTAAATCCAGTGTTTTCCCCCAGGAGGACGATGAGGACGATAGTGGAGATGAGAATAAGGCCAGGGGAAACTGGACTAATAAATTGGATTTCATCTTGTCCATGGTTGGCTATGCGGTGGGACTGGGAAACGTGTGGAGGTTTCCATACCTTGCCTTCCAAAATGGTGGAGGTAAGAAGGTGTCGATTTGAGAATATATCGGCAATATAAATGCAACTAAAGTTGTAAATCTAAAAACGTCTAGCTAAATGCGGGGACAACCGTGCATCCGTTTTATTTTAAATAATTCGGTCCGCAGTATGATATACTGTACATGCTTTTCAATGATATATGTATTGGTTGTGTTAATGCATAATTCTATATTAAAGAAATACAAGATTTTATTAAATTCGAAGGACTCAATCAGAATACACCAACTATTGTTTTCCTGTGTTTAATGTATTTATCATTGCCACACTGAAAGGAATTACATTACACTGCCAACATACAACACTGCAACTGATGAGTAAAAGCTTTTTATTTCCGTTTTGTTGGTTCATTTCCAATAGTTTTTAATTAGGAGGGTATTTTTTATGTTGAGATCATATTGATTTCCTAATTTTAACGTTTTAGGTATTTAATGGGGATTTTGGTTAAAATATTTTGCAAGATCAATTAAATATATCTGCAATGCCTTTTTTATTTGGAATACTTTTATTTAAATTAAGATTGGTCTAGACTTCCTGACATAAAGTAATATGATAACAACGAACTAGGCTACACGCAAGAGCAGCGAATAATTAATCTATAAAATAAACGTTGTTTTCAATGAACAGTAAAATGAATGCGATATGCAATCGAATTAACAATGTTAGTGCCTACTTTTAAATAGTTTCAGTAATAATATCTTGCACGTCTATGCCTACATGCGCTGTACTTTGAATTGCTGCCCCGTTTTCCTGTGCAGGTGCCTTTTTGATCCCCTACCTGATAATGTTGTGCCTTGCCGGGATCCCTATCTTTTTATTGGAGGTTTCCCTGGGTCAGTTTGCCAGCCAAGGCCCTGTGTCCGTGTGGAAAGCCATCCCGGCCCTGCAAGGTAAACTGCGGATAAGCAGGCTGCGCTCCAAACAGCAAATATACCAAAACTGAACTTAGGCTATTCTATCGATATAACATAAACAACCTTGAGAAAAATGCTAACTACTTATTATAATATAATGACTTTTGATCAAGCTCCAATGCCTGCTTAAGAGTAATTTATATATTTCGTCTCATTTATTTATTTTAGGTTGCGGGATTGCCATGTTGATAATATCTGTCTTGATAGCCATATACTATAATATTATAATGTGCTGGACACTGTACTACCTGTTCGCTTCGTTGAAGGGCTCACTGCCATGGGCTAACTGTAAGAACGAGTGGAACACGTTGGACTGTAAGGACAAAGACATGCTCCTCTTAGGTAAGGATCACGATGCGCCAGAACAAACACATACACACACACACACACACACACACACACCCACACACACACACACACACACACACACACACATACACACACACACTCATGCCTGCACACCAAAAAACACCATTGCGCAATGCGCAACGCATCTCTCAGCTGGTGTACTAGTGCAAAGTTACCTTATTTTAAGCATGACGTTTGCTTAATATATGTATGATTTTGATTTGGATATTGTTTTTCTGGGTGTCCAGTATTTCTTTCAACTAGGATCTTCGGGCGATAAATGTGTGATTTCCGTTAGATTGTCATATGTTATTATTCTAAAAACATATCAGCAAATGCGAAGTTATAAAAAACATTTTTTGCTAGCCTTTGTTTTTGCACTGATTTTATTATGACTATTGTTTTAGGTTAGATTATTTTATACAATAAATAGAAAAAAAACATCTACTGACAAATCAAATGCTTCTGTAGTGTAAACGAACTGTTTTTTACACTGTTGAATCGAAGGCATATCGAAATTTGATTCAGAAAATGTTCTTTTAGCATAGAGCATTTAAGTCAATTCAGCACAAAAATTGCTTGCTTGACAGATTTACTGTACTGTAGTTGCTGCAGTGCCGCAGTGTGCGCAATACCTCCCTCTGTTGATCATAGTTCGAATTACACCATAAGTGTACTCACCTTGAATAGATCTAATGTACTTTTTAGATTTATTTTGATTATATAAAGGACATTTGTTGCAATATATGCTTTCATTACTGTCATAATTAAAAATTGATTGACACTACCTGTTTTGTTAAGTGCTATAAATATTTGACCAATATAATCTTTAATATTTAATTCTGCATTAGATTGAATTATTAAATCCAGCCTATCAAAAAAGCTATACCTAACCCTCTCTGAGATGCAATACATTTTGTTACCCAGATTGTGAACATGTCAAATCTAATTTAAAAATGTTAATATCTTATTAGATTTTTATAAAGGTAGCTGTTTGTCTGTGTGTCTCTCTGCCTGTCCCTGTTTACAAATGTTTTTTTTCTGATTTGATACAGTATATGTTCACCAGTGTGTCTGTCTGTCCGGGTTGATGTGTTGGTTTCTGGTTGTGACAGACAGGTGTATCCTCCATGATAGAAACATCACCTCTGTTAAGAACAGCTCATTCTGTCTATCGGCTCAAGCCCTTGGAAACCTGTCAAAACTGGTTAACATGTCTTATCCGGATAACAAAACATACGTCAGCCCCAGCGAGGAGTACTTCAAGTAAGTTAGATACATTTTATTTTCTATAAACAGGATGTGTACACATGATATTTCAATTCATACTTGCAAGAACAATACAAATAGTACAATAGCAATTTATTTTATAAAGAATTCAATATAAATCTGGTAAGAAATAATTATGTTAATTTCTTTGATACTCCAAGAAAATACACCTTAAATGAAAATAAATCTTATATAATAGAAAAACACATTCAGAGGAAGTATGGCAGGTATGTACACATGTAAGTGTGGAGAGGGGTGTGTGTGGCATAAATGTATGTGTGGAGAGGGGTGTGTGTGGCATAAATGTATGTGTGGAAAGTGGTGTGTGTGGCATAAATGTATGTGTGGAGAGGGGTGTGTGTGAAATAATCACTATGCAACAGTGTGAAAAATACAATGGCAATAGGGGAATATAGTAGACCTTTATTAGCAAATACAGCGAGAGCTCAGTAAAGAGGCAAGTTTGGATACAAGTAAAGACACTTCCTGAATTAAAATCAACCTCATCGATACTGAGTTGTTTAAATCAGTTCTGTGTTTAAAGTAAGTCTACCGACTGGTGCTTGGGATTTCTTATATTGTAAATCATTACAACCCAACATTTTACAGTTACTGTAACATTGCTTTAAATGTTGGTCTTTTCTAACACAATTAGACCAGTCATTGAGCTCTAAAAAACACAATAGGTTTAAATATAATATACATTTAAAAAATGTCTGTAATTGGAAAATAATTGTGTTCAATGTTTGGCAAATAATCCACCCTTACCTCTCTCTTTCTCCCTCTAATTCTCTTCTACCTTCTTTCTGTTTTTATATTAAAATGGTATTTACCAGAATCTATTATTTCGAATTACTTACAAAAGCAGTTTGGGTTAAGTGCTTTCTTTCATTCACCCTCCCTCTACTATCACTCCATAGGTACAATGTGTTGCACATCTCCAAAGGGATAGAATACCCTGGAGACATCCGCTGGCCCCTAGCAGGCTGCCTATTTCTGGCCTGGCTCATAGTATACCTATCCCTGGCCAAAGGAATAAAGTCATCAGGAAAAGTAAGATAAATCTCTCTTTCCATGTGGTACCTCCTTCAGTTATGTGGGGGTGGACACAATGCAATGGTGAAAAAGAGATCTGTTTGTGTATTTATAGCATCTTTATTTATGTATATTTAATATTACATTTTCAGTGTTACAGTATGGACAAAACTATTGTGACCATTGTCAGTTTAAAGTAATCAATTTCAGTATAATGCTTTTACGGATCCCTTCTCATGATCTAGTTGGAGTTGGTAATCAGAAGAAATCAGACAATGAAATTGGAAGTCTCACACATTTGATAACACAATGCGGTTTAGAATGTGGTTTCTTCCAGTTATGTAATAAAAAAATCTCTGGATCGCTCCTGGTGTGAAAGTGTGTAATTCTCTGAATTCTTATGTGATTTGCCCTCTAGTGGTTTTGTTCTTGAACAAAACCACTTTGAACAAAACTCATTTTATATCATTGCACTTACGTTCAACCTACTAAACCTCCCTTCCTCCCATAGGTGGTGTATTTCACAGCTACATTCCCATATGTTGTCCTGGTCATTCTATTGTTTCGAGGAGTAACCCTCCCTGGGGCTAGTGACGGCATCCTCTACTTTATAACACCTAAGTGGGAGAAACTTAATGACGCTAAGGTAAAAACAGAATATATAATACATGTATGTGAACACAATTCTCTGCAACCCCTCTGTCAACAATGATAAGTCTGTTCATGCGTTTGTTACTCTAGGTGTGGAAGGATGCTGCCACACAGATATTCTTCTCTCTGTCGGCAGCCTGGGGAGGTCTCATCACTCTTTCCTCCTACAACAAGTTCCACAACAACTGCTACAGGTATGCACGACTCTGCACATCTTTGCTACACTAAGTTTCAAAAGTATTCACCCACAACTTTACAACATTTAATTTTGTGGCAAAAAGATATCAATATTGATTCGTTTTTTTAAATATAATGACACAGTGAAAAATAAAAGCTACCCATTTTTTTATTAATTACAATTACAAAACAGAAAATTATTGATTGCATTAGTATTCACCCCTTTAGTTTAAATTTGGTAGTGGCATCCCCAGCAGCAATTATAGCCATGAGACATATTTGGACATGCCTCTTACTGCTTTGCACATCTAAACACAGCAATGTTTGCCAATTCTTATCCGCAAAATGTCTGAAGCTCCGTTGCGGTAGATTGGAACTTTTAGTTAAGCTCAATTTGTAACTCTTTCCACCTCACTCTTGGAAATGTTTTTATGTCCTACAAGATCCAGTGCTTCTGAAGAACTTCATTCTGGATTGACTTTGAATGTTTTGTTCATCTTCATAATGTAGTTTGTGGTAGGTATGGTACTTAGTTAGGTGTATTTAACCTAAAATAATTTTAAAACCATATTTTGGTGTCTATCTGAAGCGGAGCAATTCCAAACATTATCAATGTCTAGAAAAAAGCCGGCTTGTGTTTAACCAGGCCAGCCAGGGGACTTTTATGAATAATTAGTGTGGTCCAGGTGATGACAAGTATTATTCTAAATAGTTTTTGCAGTGACATATAGCAATGTCAAACCTAATGCTTTTAGTAATTTGTTAACATTGTTGTAAATTGCTGTTTTTGTTTTGACAAAGATTTTGTTGATAGCTTTTGCTTGATATACAGTACAATTAGTTGTTAGTTGTTTTGAATTTAGTTAATTTAGTATTTTAAAGCCGGCAGGTATTTAATTACTGTATGATTAAATGTTAGAATCGGGCAAAGATCCCAAAGATTCCCAACCAATAGCGGTCTACTAGAATGTTCATATTGTTATTCCACAGGGACCAATCAAAGCCCTGAGGACGGGTCCTATCCATTGTGTAAAGTCCTCTTATTCCTTTATCAGTTTCTAGGACCAAATTGATTATCTTATCAGATATAGAAGTACTTGACCCTCCAGAAATGAAGCTGTATGCTTTCCTACCACATACATTATAGGCCTGCAAGACCCCTAGAGCCATGAAGTTAATTTGTCTCACAGCGGCACAGTCACTATGTTCAAAACTCCCACGGGCTTCTGAAGCGAGACATTATACAATTCATACACAGGTATTGGTGACCAGTTCTGCAAAGGTGTTGCCTTGGTTATTACTGAAACACCAGGAAACCTAAACAAATATTATTGGAATATTGGAAACATTATCAGTACAAGATTTTGTTCATATTTGCATCCTCTACGTATTTATTACTTGGACCTGAGAAATTATTTACAAATGTCTTTCTCCTTGCCTCATTCAGTGACATATTTGCAATCTGTCCATGATCATCATAGTGTGGTTTGAATGTCGCCTCCATTGATATGAAAATGACAAGTAGGCACCTGATGGTGCCTTTCATTCCTCCTGTCCTCTAAAGGGGTTTGATGTTCCTCTCTCTGTCTCCATGGGCACATCATTTGTTGGAATTAATGGTTACTAGCACCAAAATTCACTCTGCCCTAAAGGTAACTTCAATTCACCTATTCACCTAACACAGACTAGAATTAGTTAGGTTGTCTGGAACAGGCATTGCTGGAACCTCCAGAGTAGAATCCTATTGGGACAGTATGTCTGTGTGTGGAGCTTGGTTCTTATTTTAGCCCCCCTCACAGCTGTTCTGGGTCTCTTGTCAAATCTAATAGTCTCCTTCCCATAGGATCTGATGATCCGTACCATGTCCTTTAAGCAGAACTCGAAATCTGGGTTATAAACAATATCAGTACGTTTCATTTAGAAATGTGTCCATTATATTAGTTTGTTTGCTTGTTGTTAATGTATTGGAAATACAATTTCTGGCGCTTCTGTGCAGCCTGTGTTGCAACATAACAGTCACTTTTTCTATAGTTGATTATATGACCAACAAATTACAAAACTGCCAGAACAAAATGTCAATTAATACTGTCACAATTACTCATCATCTGTTAACAAAGCTTGCTTACATTGAATTATCAGTCTCAAAAGAAATAGTTCATAAACAATTCTTATTATATAATCTAACCAGATCTCACTAGATTTGTAATTACATCTGATGGTTTTATATCTTAAAAACTACAATAAAATTTCCCTCTATTTCAAACAAATGATTAAGTACCTTATTGGAACTCATAACATTTCCCATCATCTTGAGATAAACCAACATAACCAATAAACCTCAACAAGATAATACCTAGTGTGAATTTCTCCAGAGCGCTTCTTAACTCAACCGACACAAGACTTGCTCTGTAATCCTGTCATAAATCATGACCCCTCCTCACCATATTCCCTATCTCCCCAGAGCATCAGGGTGGGAGGGGTCCTGAATAAGAATGATTGACCAAATCTTGAGTTCTACACATTTCACAGGGATATAAAGAATCCAGATTTAATCACTATCTATTTTAATCTTTTAACTCCTGTCTGTACTAGATTCACTCGTAATTGTTACAATTGTCTCTTAAAATCTTTTCTTTAAACAAATAGTCTCAACAGGGTTCGTTGAGAGCTAACAGTCCTGACGTAAGAGTTCACTACTTTTTAAGTTACCGATCAATAGAAAATGTGGAATAATTGTCTTCTGTTTCTTTAGGATTTTCTCCTATAAACACTCAAACAGGAACAGCCCTCCCCTCCCCCCACAAAACTGGTGTTTAGTGTGATTAAGTAGCGCGCCCCAGGGGTCCAGGCACTAGGGGCTGTTTCTCTTACAGTTTTTGACTTCGTAAACATTTCTCAAACTTGATTTCTAGAACAGAATTTGATGCCTTATTATTATTTCTAAGTATCAATTAAAGCTGTAGGAGAAGTAAGGGTGGTTATAATAATAAATAAATATATATGTGAGATTACATTAAGAGGGGGGCACAAGGGCCCAACATCCTATAGTAGGTCCTGTGCTCATAGCCCAGCACCTTGCAGCTTGATTAGCATTTGCCAGAGACCACCAGAATTGGCAGGCTTGCCATTGAGACAGATGTGAAAGAGTCTAGAGATGATGTGGTGATCGTTTTGCTGCCTGCAACATCATCCAGAATGACCATACAACACTACTGAGTCACATTTTTAGTTGCCGTGTTCTTGAATCCAGCCCCCTATCAGTTGGTGATTTTGTTCTCAACTAATACCAACAATGTGCAGTATAGAGTTTGATCTTTAATATATTTTGTTTATCATGGATTTATGTGTAATATAAGAGTTCACTTAAATGTTCTGAGCAGTGCAGTATTGTTTAGAACCCCCTTTTTCCTCAAGAGCAGACCATGTTCTTTTGGCATGGATTCAACACATTGCTGGAAACATTCCTTAGGGACTTCAATCCATGCTGACTTGATAATGTAATCCAGTCCCAACACATTTATGCTGCAAACATTCTTGTCCATCTGGTTATGATGGACAGATTTTGAATTAAGTTATTGGTTCTTTGTACGCCACTAGAATAAAGCAATGTTTTTGAGGAACCAATTTGAGATTATGGGTGCTTTGTGAGACTATGCATTATACATCTTGATGCTTGATGTATCCGTTTGAAAATATGTATACTGGGGCCATAAAGAAATGCACATGCAACAATGCTTAGATTCGCGGTGGCATTCAAATTAGGCTAAATATATCCTAATCCTAATAAATATTACTAATATTAATATGTGGTGTTTTTTGCCATGATGTTATGGAATGGATTTTATACCATTTCTGATCTGATAAACATTGACTCACATCTTGTGCTGCTGTATATTTCTATCATCTGACTGATACTTATTTTCTTACTTTTTGTCTGCCCATAAAACCATTGAATTTCACTGCCACCCTTCCTCTTGCTCATGATTATACTCACTGTGAATGAAAGCTGACTGTAATAAAACTGCTTGCATTTTAATCAAACAAACACTAATAATGCTATTTATCATAAGCACGTACAGCTATGCAGTATTCTACGCAAATATGCCAAATAATTTAAACCACTACTGTCTACATGAATTACAGATGCAGCACAACATCAATTATTGAGTCTTTACTCACACTTCACATGGGCTTTCTGTCAATTTTAATAACAAAATAAAGACATCAATGTTAGTTTACACACACAAGCACCATTGTTGGTTGCTGGGTGAATGTGTTTCACCCAGCTTTTCAGGTAACTTCCAGGTGACTAGCTATGATAAATAACATTGGTTGATTGATTTGCAATCGCAAATAGGCCAGTTTTCAACAAAAACATTTGTTTCCAATCCATTCAGTTCCTGACACTTTTCAATTGTTTCCAGAATTACAGTTCCAGAGCCAAAGCACATGTTTTCCCAATTGTCAGGAAGATATACTACGTAACACTTATATTACATTCTAGTTTTCCACTTTTGAATACTTTTGAAGGTGATGATATAAAGAAAAGTGCAGTGTTCCACATACATTTTACCTACCAACAGATGTCTTCTACTGGGGTACGACAACACCACTTGGAAAAAACATAATTTGATTAGGGAGCCCCCTCTCCCCTAGTGGTCTGGGGCTCACAAGCAGTCTGGGGGCCCCTGGAGGGGGCATAAGCCACATAAGTGGCTGCTTATGCTTAGGGCCCGCCCTGTGCTGAACTGCAGTAAACTGGAGCAGGCCTGTCTTCAAGAGTCTCAGCACTATGGATGTAGAGGTCTTAACAGGTCCACCAGATCTTATATTCCAAGATGACCCTGGACTTAAATCTTCTAATGTTTGTATTGGATCTTATGTTGTCTTTACCAAATAGACCCTTTTTAATAACATTTCTGAAGTAATAAAATGTAATTAACAGTATATTTTTCATAATAGAAAAACATTGTGTTTAGATAGAAAATATTTAAATGTCATTGTTGTTTATCGGCTAGATCTTACACTTAAAACGAAGCCAATCATATTAATTCATTAGTACTACGATTGCCATTGCAAAAGCTAGATTCCCTGGTCAGTAAAATGTTTTCGTGTGGAGTTGGAGGCTTGCTTTGAATCCTGCCATGATGCTAAAACAACCCAGTTTTACCCTCATGGCAGGAGCAGACAGATATTAGCCTAACATTTCCTGCTACAGTGTGAACCCATGGCTCTTTCACATGTAATATTCCAAAGCTAACGCAGCAATCCTACCACCTGCCCCCGGATGCTAATGGCGAACTGTTGTAGCTTCCCCTAAAACTTGATTGAATCATGATTGCTAATAACTTAGGGTTCTGGTATTTCTGTATATATGTTTCTATATATATAAATTGTTGTCTGCTCTTCATCATATTATTATATTTGCTGTATATTTTTATGGACCTCTGTATTTTTTTAACCCTGCATACGGCAATGCAGATGACCCAAAACTAGCAAATAATAATCTTACAGTGCATCCGGCAAGTATTCACAGCGCTTCCCTTTTTCCACATTTTGTTTTGGTTACAGCATTATATAAAAATGGATTTAATAAATGTTTTCCCTTAAGATTCTACACACAATACCCCATAATGACAAAGTGAAAAGTGAAAACTCAAACACAAAGACACAGACAACTTAAAGTTACCGAGCGGGGTCTCCGAGTGCTGAGTCGTATAGTGCGTAAAAGTTGCCAGCACTCTCCTGCTGACTCAATACCTGCAGAGTTCCAAATATCCTCTGGCTTTATGATCAGCACTAAAACTGTGCAACGGGAGCTTCATGACATCAGTATTAATGGTCAAGCAACTGTATGCGAGCCTTACATCACCAAACACAATGCCAGGCGTCGTATAGAGTGGTGTAAAGCACATGAGTGACTAATCACACTTCTCTATCTGGCAGTCTGATGGATGAGTCTGGGTTTGATGAATGCCAGTAGAACGTTTCCTGTCTGACTGCATTGTGCCAACTGTAAAGTTTGGTGGAGGGGATAATGCTATGGGGTTGTTATTCTGGGGTTGGCCTTTTCTGCTGAAAAGAAATGTTCATGCCTCAGCTTACCAAGACATTTTGGAAAATATGCCTCCAAATGTTTGGGAACAGTTTGGGGAAGGCACTTTTCTGTGCATGACTGTGCCCAAGTGCACAAAGCAAGGTCCATAAAGGCATGGTTGATGGTTTTGGTGTGTAATAACTTGATTGGCCCACACAGAGCCCTGAACTCAACCCTACTGAACACCTTTGGAATAAACTAGAACAATGATTGCGAGCCAGGCCCTCTCATCCAACACCAATGCTCTTCTGGAAGAATGAGCAAACATTCCAACAGACTAAAAAATCTTGTAGAAAGCCTTACCAGAAGAGTATAAGCTGCTGTAGATGCAAAGGGGGGAACGACTCAATATTAATTGGCTGTGGATTTAGAATGGGATGTCATACCAGCTCCTGTAGATCTAATGTGTAGGTGTCCTAATAATTTTTTCCATATAGTGTATGTTCTTTAAAGACAAAATATTAGGCATACAAAAAAATTACATTTCTTATCGATGAGTCTGTTTTTTCTTTTTTTTAAGACTCTCTAATTTAAGCTTTGGTTTACTTTAGTGAAGTGAAAAGCTATGCTGACTTTTGCTATGATCTCTGCCTTCTCACTTGCTCCATTTGTTCTACCTCCCTTTTGCTAGTTAATTGAGAACATCCTTACGCAGGGTAGTAGCTGCATAGCCACCTCTTTCATGTGTCAATAAGATGCTGTTGTCACAATTACTCCTTCGTTCAGAGGTGCGAGCAAAGGGGAGAGAGTGCCACACATGCAACTCCCAAAACAGATAAAACTAAAAGGTTTGAGATCATAAAAAGAATGACTGACGTTACGGTTTTAGTAAATCATGGATCTTGAAAAAGAATTAAGCAAATTGATTTTGTCTCATTCTGAAGTCCTGATTTGCAAAGAAAACAATAATATAACAGAGAAGTGCTTTGACTATGCAAAACAGGATGTGCTCTCCCACAGTGGTGTGATGGCGGAGAGACCTGCCAGGATGAGATACTACTGGGGACAGAGACCTGCTAGGGATTTACTAAAACCGTTACATGAATCATTCTTGTTATGATCTCAAACATTTTAGAGACAAGAGGTTGTATAGATATTTAGGGTTTTGAACATTTTCCGGCAGGAATGTAGTGCTAGTGAGCTGCATAATATAGGAAAATGGGATAGGCTGCAGGGTTTTGGATAAGTTTTCAATGTGTGAGAAGGGAGCACAGAAACAGTGATTTGCTATAATCCAGATGTGAAGGTACATGGATTAGTGTCTGCACTGTTTCCTGTATTGAAACTTTACAAATATTAGCTCCTAAGCCTGCAAGACAATTTAAATGGCTTTATTGTTGCAAAGTCACGCCATGCTTTTGTGCATTCAATTAGGGGAACGCTATGTAGTTAATAATGTAGCTAATATCGTCATATGGCCATACTGTATAAAAATGTGTTTCCGATGCTTGGAAGTCGGTGGGTTGTTGGTTGCTCTGCAGACCAGCATGGCTTTATGTCCTTAATAAAGTCTACAGTTGAATTAAAAAGCACCTGAGTTGTGGGGAATTTCTACCAACACATTAAGAATCGTGATGCTGGTCTATGATGGTCCAGAAACCTCTCATGCAACTTTACAGCTGCAGCTTGGGGTTTGAGCCATGAGGCTTATAGAAGAGGAGGAAGACTCTGGTCCTCATCACCTTTTAACCTACCACTTTAAAATGCACCTTGTTTTCCTCAATAAATAAGGCATCGACTTGCTTTAAACATTGAAAGCATGAGATACAAATGAAGGCTGCATATTTTCTAGAATATGACAAAATGACACTTGTGATGTAGTCGTCCCACTTCAAGTTTAGTACTGACAAACCCATCGTCTATGTTGAACAAAAATATGTTGTTATATTGTACCCAAGCTTCATAACAAGTGTGTTATCTACACCCTTACATCACTGACTGTACTAGATAAATTATTCTGTTTTCTATTTGTTCTATGCCTGGTGTGCGACGTGCAGTATCAACATATGACGATGGTTGTGACCTTTAAAACCTGTCTATACTATCCAAAGCCACAGTATATAGGCTCCAGTATTTAGCTGCCTTGACTATCAAGTCAAAGATAAAAAGCCGTTTAGATAAAAAGTGGTAAAGTACACAACTAGACAGACTCAAGCTATTATACAAATAATGAGGTCAGGACTAATGTTACATGGTACTAATCAGTTGCTTTGATACAAATATGGTGACATGACAACATAGTATTAACAAAAAGCAGGTTACGGCACAGTACACTTCCTTGGTATTATGCAATTACTATTTCCTCCATATTGAGTGTTGAGCTGCTACATGAGTTTCATGTTTTGAGATTATTCAGAAGCAAAGATAGTTAATTTATTTACAATAGACTCCATTATCAATATTAAACATGATAATGGTCAATAGATTCTTAAAAGAAGAGAACATTTTAATACAAGCAAAACAGCCACATTGAAACATTTTCAAATTATCACAAAGGGGTGGAACAAGGTTCTCACCATCAAAGGTTTTTCTAGACTGCCTTATGTTGATTTTAATCACAGCAAGGACACAGTAAGGAGCCACCTCAAGAGGCGGGTGGACAAACAAATACCCACAAATTCTGACAAAGCATTGATTATACAAGAATTGAGCTGCCATCAGTCAGGATGTGGCCCAGACCTTAATTGTCAATTATGCCATTGCGAATGGCAGAGGTCAACACTACAAATATTTACTTTTTGCATGTACTTAATATAATTGTCAATAATGACAATTTGACACTTGAAATGCTTGTAATTATACTTCAGTATATAACATTTATAAAAGTTTCTAAAAATACTGCAGCAGCAAAATTTGTGTAAACCAATACTTGTTTCATTCTGGAAACTCTTTTCCACGGTTATAGATTGTGGAACAATAAAGTTCTTTAGAAGTGTTGGGAATGTGTTTTGCGACTGGTGATACTGAGTATCGAGACTACATACAGAATCATTTAAACAAGAAGAAATATTGCTGAAAGAAACTGGCACAGAACTTGGTTAGCCATTGTGCTGTCATTTTAGAATTCCATCACTAGAGGGAACAGCTGAGCCACTATATGAATTGGATACATTTGGATGACTGAACAGAAGTTTATTTAGTTACAGTGGACACTGACCAATTAATGTTGAAAACATTGTAAAATGTTTAGGTATATTTGTTAACAAGTCCATATACCTAATGACTACTGAGTGCAGCGTATTTAGGACAGTTTGACAAAATATGAAATACCATCCTTTTGCGAGTTACATATTAAGTAATCTAGTACTGTACGTGTTGCAGCAGTACGTGCGGTCTTGTGCTAATAACCCCCCCTCTCTTGTTTAGGGACACAATAATAGTGACGTGTGTTAACAGTGGCACCAGCATTTTTGCCGGGTTTGTCATCTTCTCCGTCATTGGATTCATGGCCCATGAACTTAAGGTGCCCATTGAGAAGGTAGCTGATGAAGGTAAATAACATCTGCATTGCATCCTGTAGGGCTTATGTAGGATCTAAGTCTGGGTTGAAATACTCAAAAAGTAAACATAAATATTGCTTTATTGTGGTGTAGCAGTCCAAGCATCCAAAGCACATTTACTGATGGGGCATGGGTTTAATTCCAGCCCATTGCGATCAAGTACATTCCTCTCTATGTAAATGTTTTCTCTTTCAATGAAAATGTAGGTATATTTACATTTCTGACATGGATAAACATTAACAACAAGCACTGAAGGACCACCACACATTGTAGGTCTGAATCAGTACATACAATCCATTTCCATGGTGCTTGATAATAATTTAAAACCCAGGTTCAGCAGTATCAGATAGTGTACAAACATATACTGATATCCAAAGAGAAAATAGTCTGGCCAATTCTAAAGTTTTGTAGTATGGTTTAATCCACATATTCTGGCCTGGTTGTTAAGTCTGATTCAACACTAGTGCTAATTCTGTGTGTGTGTGTGTGCGTGTGTCCTCTGTGTTTGTGTTTATGTGCATGTGGATCCCAGGTCCAGGCATAGCATTCGTGGTTTACCCAGAGGCTCTGACCAGACTTCCACTATCTCCGTTCTGGGCCATCATCTTCTTCCTCATGCTGTTAACCCTCGGCCTGGATACCATGGTAACCACCCCTCACTGTATGTTTGTGTGTGTTTCCATGTTTTAGTGTGGTGTTGGTTGTGCTTATCTTCTTACGACTTTATTTATGACACAAGTATGATAAATTAAAAAAACAAATAAAGGACAAACTATTTTAGGTAGGGATGAAATAAGGAAGCCCTGAAGCAGAAAGCCCCAAGAAAGGTACAGCTCTTCAAGGTGTATTTCTTTATAATGAGAGATTTCTGTTGTCTCAATTTATTGATATGCAGAGCACACTAGGGTTCTGTCATGATTATCAACCTGTGTAGGGCTGTATTCATTTATCAGGTTTGAGCAGTAGCATGTATATCTTGCAGAATGATTTTCTGTCATAAATAAGAGTCACCAATTATATTTTTTTCTGTATGATACTTTGGTATGTTCAGACACACTACTGTCATCACTCAAAAACATTGTGTAGGTTATTCATTTCCCCAACCTCTCTTCAGCTTTGTAATTCAGCTTCATAAAACATAATATCTCTACCTTGGAAAAACAGTTTAATAGTTTCAGTGATCTTAGACATGAAGTAAATGGCATGGACCTGCTGTGATTTTGCCTCTGAAATTTAAATGAAAAGAACAGTAAATATTGTTAACATTATTGTGTTTTAATGTCCAGTACGTTAACACACGTTAACACACAAAAGGCCTGGCTCTTAACATATATTTCACTTCAGAAAAGTGTCAATGCTGATTTAACCTAGCCAATTAAACCATATGCCCAGGGTAGAAAGATGTTTTATGAAGCTGAATATGTTAACTTGGTTTAGGAGAAGAAATCTATTGCTTAGTTTAGAATATTCAGACACAATAAACACACCAAACATCAGATTATATCAAGGGTCTATAAAAAACAAAAACAGGCACCTTTTTAAAAGCTCTTAGCATTTCTTAGTCATGTTATTGCCAACACAAATAAGCAAAACATATACAGCAATTCATGGTCTGACAATCAAGGTATATGCATAGTGTGCTCTGCATGTCAATGAATTAGTGTATTAGTGTTTTTTGTGTGTTTTTGCGTGTTGGTATGGGCTTGCTTGCGTGTGCAAGTGATGATGGATTCCTTGTTTCATACAAGCTTATTATCGGGGATGAAGTAGAACGAACTGCAATGTGAACTTTGATGTGAACTGGTGAAAAATAATTTACATACCGTGCTATATTTAAATGCCACCTGAATCCAATTCATTATTATGTTTGTAGCTTCAGACTCCCCTCTGTGCCTGTTTTGAGAGAGGTAAAGGAGAGAGAGAGGAAACAAAGAAAAGGGGAAGTGAATAGAGGCAGAGAGGGAGCAGGTAATAGATGGAAAGGACAAGTGGGGAGAGGAAGAGATGAGAAGATTGAGGAAAACAGAGAGGGGAGAAAGGTGGAAAGGAAGAACCGGGATGTGAATAGAAATAGAAAGGTAGAATCATGATCATGGAAGGAGGGCGATGGGAGGAGAACATACGGGAAAGGCAAGCCACTTCTGCCGTCATCAACAACACTGTGTCGAGTTTGAACACTTTAATTGGTGGGATTGGGGGCTGTTGTCCCACGGTATACTGTGTGTTCGGGAGTGGGGGTTGGTACTGAGTGCATTTTGTACAGCTTGCCTTTGCCACTGTACCACACATAGGGGTTCATGGAAATTAGCTCTTTGGACCCTCTATGAAGAGTATTTACTGCACTCATCCAATCAACCACACATTAAACCACACAACTGTAATTACACAGAATTGCCTACCAGACATTGGGCCTTATTTATATATATGTATTATGCTCTTTGTTACATAAGGTATTTTAGCATGTGTTTTGCTAGGATCAATAGTGGTGTATATAGGCAGAATTAGACTGCAAAGAAAAAGCTTATGCTCTATTGCTTGATCTGTCTTTAAAGGCCCCCAATACCTTTTCTTTAATGCTTTAATGCCTCTGAGACAATGAAAACCAATGGAGGCAAAATCAAAGTCAAACAAATTCAGAGGGAATGTCAGTTTGGGATGTTTCCCCTCTTACCTCCTGTAGGCGGGGCGGGGCATATTAAAAGGGATATATTGAGACAACGGGGCTGAAAAAAATAAATAGTAAATGATGATGTTGGTGTGACTTGGCAGCCCTGAGTATGCTGGGGCAGCAAAGAGGCTTCCTTGTATCAAGCTGTGCGCTTGCATGTGTGTTCGTGTAAGAGGCTGGGGTTGTTTATGGGAAATTTGTTTTGGGATCTTGGGAGGATGTATAGAAGCGTTAAAGTGGCACATAGCTCAGTGCCATGATGGGCCTCCATTCTCCTTTTCTCTGTGTTTGGTTCATCTGTGTATTCTTTTTTTTTTTCTTTGTACTTCTTTCCTGTCCTCTGGCCCCCTAAGCCACCCTTGTCATTTTCTTTAGCTTCCTGTTTTCTAGATTTTCTCGGTATGCAGATCTTCTTTCCCAATCTCTGTTATCTTCCTCCTGATCCCCATCTCTGTGCATACAGTATCTGTTGTGCTGTTGTAATGACTCTCTCCCTTGCCGTCATTGTCCCTGTGGCCTCAGTTTCTTGACTTTCCTCTCTGATCTGCACTCCTTTCTTTTTTTTCTCCTCCCTCCTTATTTTCTCACCCCATTTGCCTGGTCTCCCATCTCTTCCCATTTTCTTCTTACCCCTCCCACCCCTACCCCTTTCTTTTATCTGTTCCCTCTCTGACTGCCCTCCTCTCTTGCCTCCCCATTTCTCCTCTGTCCCAGTTTGCCACCATTGAGACCATAGTGACGTCAGTATCAGATGAGTTCCCCAAATACCTGAGGAAGCACAAGCCTCTTTTCACACTCATCTGCTGTGCCTGTTTCTTCTTACTTGGATTCCCTATGGTCACTGAGGTATAGAGCACCACTCACACATGAAGACAAACAGAAACATGACTAAATGTGGACTTAGACACTTATGCACATGTACAGGGACACAAACACATACACGCTTGCCTGCACATCAGCCTTCACACACTTTATGTATGGCTGGCATCCACAAAGCAGTGTGCACACACAAACCACCCCCAGCCACCAGGGCAGTCTCACATAAGGTAGTATTGCTTTCTTTAATATATCATGTGACAAAGCAACATGTGATCCTGGCAGAGACAGCTTTGTCTTTCTGACTAGCAAACCCTCTTTTTTAATGCTGTCTTTAATGGTTTCTTAATTACTACATAGTGCACTACTTTTTAATTCTCCTTGCCAAAGCATAGAGTTCAAGCTATATTGCTTTTGTACAGGTTACTGACACTAGTTGTGCATCACTGGTTTAAATAGTTTATTCCCCTCTGTGTGTTTTTGTGTGAAATATTTGGATTGTTAACATTAATTCTTTATTTCAATCCACAAATGTAAAGTGAATGCAATATGTGTGTTTCCGTGTGTGCATTAACAGAATGGAATGTACATGCTCCAGTTGGTGGACACGTATGCTGCGTCCTACTCTCTGGTCATCATTGCCATCTTTGAGCTTTTAGGAATCTCCTACTTATATGGTGAGCAGTAGAATGATTAGAAGAAAACTACGGTAATCCTACAGTACAGATCTAGGATCAGCTTGCCATTCCTTTACTCTAATTGGTAGTATACCCAAACTGAAAATGTCTGTACTGTTAGTTGCTTCAGATAAACCTTTCTGATAATTGGCATATATTGCTAGCCTTGGACAGCCACCGGATTCTGCAAGCGTACATGTAAAGGCTGCACTGATATCAGTGTGATTCAAACCATTTTGGCATGGATCAACCTCCAAATAATCAATCCAACAACACACATATGGTCACAATCACAACAACAAACAGCACTGTAGATTGAGTAACAGCAATCAAACATGCAGATCGGTAAGTATAGGTGATTAACATCTCTGAAAACAATTATTTCCATTTTTGTGACAAACATTTGTGCATCAAAGTCACCTTAGTGTGTACCAAGAAAATATTTGAAAAAACAAAAACAGCAAATAAAAAAACTGAAAGACCAATAATATTAGGTTTAATTCATTTGGGTTAGTACTTGATTGGCTCAATGCTTTGGCCTACACATCATGAGCAGACCAATATTCATGTAGCGTTTAAATGCAAGCTCTCAAAATCAGGACAGATCCTTGTTTGGACAAGTGAGAACATGGCTTTATTCTCACAGACCTATTAGCTGTTTCGGTATACTGTATAAAAGGCACAGGTTGCCCTTTGTACAGACCCAGGATCTGCTGAATTATTAAATTATCATCTTGGCTGTTGCGAGATAAAACGCCTCCAAATGGTTTTGCGGCGGAAATCTCGATTGATCATTACTTCTTTTGACCACTAAATGTCTTTGTTACCATTCTGTTGGACCAATTATCAGATCTGAAGCAGACCTGTGAAGATATGAAAGTCATTGAACCTTAACTATCAAATTATCAAAGCACATACAGAGGTGACTTGTTATTTACCTCTTTGTTTGTCAGTCACAGCTGGGTCACAGCTGGGTTCAATTAACAATTTTGAAACTGGTTCATATTTATTTTTGTTAATGTATAACTGAGTCTTGTATTTTGTTAAGTTCTGGTTACATACTTTGTTTTTGGAGAAGTGATTAGAACATTAACAAAATTGATATTTGTTCAAATCATCGAATGCTGCTCTTCATCTTCAGCAGACCTGCCACAACTTAAGGGTTATGCGTTATGGAACCTCAGGTTTTATAAATATATATATATATATACATGTGCGTATATGTATATTGTATATAACATGTTGTACAATATAAGTAACAACTAATATTCAATATATATTAAAAACAACTTAAATTACCATAAAACAACCTTAATTACCATAAAAATGCCATTCATTTTCCGGGTTTATCACATTGAAAAATTAATTTCAAATTAGTATTGATGTGGCATTCTCCCTTCAATTTTAAACTGAGTGCTGTCCAACCCTGCTGTCAATACTTTGACAATAACTGTGACAATTGTCAAGCCACAATGCCCCAGACTAATTCCTTTCTCTCCCCAGGAAGGGATTCTGTGAAGCACTTTTATCTAAAGCCCTGGTGAATCTGTCTCATTATTTGCATATATCCCAAATTTTACCCTATTCCCGATAGGGTATATTTGAGTCAAGCACCATTTGGATGGAGTTTCATTTTGGATGGAGCTGTAGTGTGTCATAATGACCAAACCTCTCCTGGGCCTTTGTGTCCCCTGCTTCCAAACCAAACCAAACCTGTGTCTCCTTATATTTCTTCTCCCTTTTCTTTATTTCCCTGTTGTAGGCCTGCAGAGGTTCTGCGAGGACATTGAAATGATGATTGGCTTCCAACCAAATCGGTTCTGGAGAATCTGCTGGGCCTTTGTTACTCCTACCATTCTGACTGTACGTGTGTGTGTTCGTCCAATCCATAAACATGGTGGTTAGTCAAAGGCATCAAGCATGCTTCCTCACATACACTCAGAGACACAGATGTGTGTACCCATGAACATGTCTGGATACAAAAACGCAAACCTAAAATGTTTTACGTTTCATAGCACCCTTTTAAATATGACCATATCAGTGTCTGGACTTGGGTCACAAATGTCGAAGTTCTCCTGAAAATTCCCTAGTCACCTAGAGTGACTTATAAATACAATTAGGTTTCAATATCTTGCTGAAGGACAGAACAGCAGGTGTTACCATATTTTCAACTCTGCCTTTTAAACTCTAGGGTATCTGCCGCCATTATTTTTAACAATGCCTTATAAAGAATAATTCAAACTAAGTACAAAAACATTTCTAAAGCACATTATAACCCCAGTTACCTTACAGAACTTATGTTTTATCACACTCAATGGTGTGTCGATATTAGTACCAGTTTGCTACAAAGTTTCATGCTGTAACAGCTAAGTAATAGTGACAAAATGACACTCCGATCACTTCAGCCTACCACTTTCTCCAGCCTGCCAGTCCCCCTCTAGAGGGTTACAAATTACCCTGAGATCATCTTGGATGCTGAATGCATGCCAAAGGCTATGCTCTTCTTTCTTTCGGCAATCACCCTCCCCATCGTACCCTCCTGATCCTCAATAATCTTCCTTCTTTTCTGATCTTCCTCCTCTTCCTCAGCCTCATATATCCATGTCATGTGGTGGAGTTTCTTATCTTAGATGGAATGACTGAACTCCTCTTTCCTCCTCTCTCTCCTGCAGGGAATCCTGGGTCTGAGTCTATACCAGTGGAAGGTGATGACCTATGAGGACTACACATACCCTCCCTGGTCCATGGTCATGGGCTGGCTTATGGTTGTGTGTTCAGTCATTTGGATCCCAATCATGTTTGCCATCAAAATGTACTTGGCCCCTGGCAGCTTTATGGAGGTGTGTAGGGGGAACAATATCTCACACACGCCTGCATGTATGTGCGCATGCCGGCACACCCACATGTGCACACACAATTATGCACACAGACCTCAGAAACTCTTAAACATGCTTGTTACTCCTGGCATCCTAGAGATGCCACGAGGAAGTGCAACAGCTTCTTAAAGAACTATTACTTTATGTTATTGAGGGGTTCTCGGAGAAACACTTATATAACAATGTAGCAATGGGTTTCCGGAGGAACCTAGAGTTGAGGTGTGGCTTAGTAGGAGTGTGACTGCGGTGCTTTTTTTGTGCCATCCATTAGAGTCAATTAAATTCATGTTTATCTATTGTCATCACTTGTTAAGGTTGAATACTCTAAATTTTTTATTTTAAATTAAGCAAACAGATAGGCTTTTGAGCCTATGCAACTTTCATAGTTGGAATAAGTACAACTGTATTACTTCAGCCATGTTATTATTATGAATATGACATTTTGCAACATGAAATGTGCATGAATATTCAACAACCTTAATTTGCAGTGTACCAGCAAATTACATAATGAACAGGTACAGATACCGTCAACGCAAGTTGGGAGCAGGAACTATGCACTCTGCATTGCTAGGAATACATTAATAGCTGCTCAAACATTGCCAGACAATGTTTTTGTATAATTTAAGATTTTCCACAGATTACACCTGATACCAATTCACTGCTAAAGACACACCTTTTTTGCTTTGTCTTTTAATCCCAGCTGACCTTGACGTCTGATTTGTTTTACTGTACTGCTGTTTTTTCTTCTGTTATATACATAGACAAAGACCAAAGCAATTTAAGTGCCAGTCAAGCTGGACATTATTATGGTAAATCAGGATAAATTGATAAGAGCCTCTTGGTAAATTATAGAACAGAGACTCATTGGTACAGTAAGAAGAAATAAGATTGTACTGCTTTGCTCAGCCCAAGAATGCTCACCATGATGATGGAAAACAACAATCTCAATTTGGAAGCATATGCTATTGTGAATCAATGTCACCGGTTTTGGTGAAAATCAAATTGACAACAAGTGTGCACAGACAATAGGCGTCTCCTTATCCCTACTAACTGATTCTTCTCTGGTTTTGAATTGTGCTGGTGTCCTTGTCAATACTGGTAGCATTAGGTTGAACCTGCAGCCCATTCAGGTTGCACAGGTAGTCCAGCTCCTCCAGGATGGCACAGCCATATGTGATGTTGCAAGAACATCTCAGCAAAGTCTCCCAGCACAGTCTCATGATCTTGGAGGAGATACCAGGAGACAGGCCATTACACGAGGAGAGCTGGACAGGGTCATAGAAGGGCATCAACCCAGCAGCTGGAACAATATTTGCTCCTTTGTGCAAGAAGGAACAGAAGGAGCACTGCCAGAGCTCCACAAAATGACCTCCAGTGGGCTTCTAGAGAGTGCATGTTTCTGACTAGACCGTCAGAAACAGACTCCATGAGGGGCATGAGGGCCCATTGATTGCAAGATTGGCATTTGCCAGAGGACACCAGAATTAGCAGGTCTGTCATTGGCACCCCATTATATTCACAGATGAGAACAGGTTTTCACAGAACACATGTGACAGACAAGTGTCTGGAGATGCGGTGGTGTCTACCACATCATCCTGGTCAGTGATGGTCTAGGGAGGCATATCCTTGGAGGGTCAATCCCACAGCCAACATTACCCTGATTGCTCCTGGGTACTGGGAAGAAATCCTCATACCTTACGCTGGTGCAAAGGGGGTCTGGGTTCCTCCTGGTGCAGGACATGTGGCCACAGTGTGTAGGCGGTTCTTGCATTGATGCCATTGGCTCACGTTCCCCAGACCTAAATCCAATTGAGAACGTCTGGGACATACTGTATTACAGTTACTCACAAAGACAGGACAGTCATAGAAAGTTCATGTTGAGCACTGCAGAGAGATTTTGCATATGGGCTTTTTTATACAGTTTATTTATGGATGTAAGAGACATCCAAAAGTATTGTTTCTTTAGAATGCAACAGTATGATACAGTAAGACCGAATACAAAGATCACGTAGATATGGATATTTGAACGGGTAATAAGGACCAGGGACCATATATATACTATTCTATTTAAAAAAACTGTAACTTTTCTTACTTTCTCCCTTTCCCAGCGCTTGAAGCTGGTGTGCGCACCTCAGCCCGACTGGGGTCCCTTTCTAGAGAAGCACAGAGGGGAGCGCTACCAAAACATGATGGATCCCCACGGATCCAACTCCCTGGGCCTCAAACTGCCCCCCAAAGATTTCCAGCTGGGTGCCTACCAGTAGCAACCTCCATTAGCACCACCACCAATGGAAAAGCAGGTGCACCGAAGGAGAAGCGCACAAGAGAGCAGGAGCACAACCTACATCTCCGTATTGTCCTTCTCTTTTTCTCCACTTTACTTTACTTTTCCTGCTTCCGCTTTCTCCCTTCAATGTGTTTGGGAAAAAATCAGGCCAACATCAGCCCCCCCCCCCGTTCACCATCCTTTCCTTTTTATCCTTTCTGTTGGTAGGTTCTCAAAATGTGGGTGGTAGGTTCTCAAGGGTGGGACTGCCCTCCACTCCAATGTTCCTTTCTACACCCTGGCCTGAGAATGGCCCTCCTGCCTATGTGCTGCTTGTTACCCGCAGCCCTATCTAAATGGATCTCTTATTTCAAAAGCAACATTTATATTTTCCCATAATGACACAGTTCTTACTGTGATGGCAATATTTTACTACACATTACTTGTCCCTTTTATAGTTGTACTCATGCGATTATGTAAAAACAACTCTGTCATAAACAAAAAGGCATGCCTTTATTGTTACTTTCATAGCTTTCATAGCTCATATTTGTTCCAGTCAACTATATTAACATACCTAGTTATTGGGCTCCCTTGATTTTTTGAAATACATAACAAGTTACCTGCAATTTGTGCCTCTTACCTTTCCAGTAGATAAGGAGATGCCCATCGCTGATTATTTTAACTCTGAACAGTTTAATCTTGTATTATTTTGCTTTGTAGGAGCTTGGGCCTATTAATCAAGGGGCAATTTGTGGTGGCCTCACACTTTCTCTATTTATAAATCAATGTAATTCATATTCTTGTTGCCACATTCATAAAACGTGTGTATTCGATCATTCCTTTAGTAGCTTAAGATATGCAAAATGGCCATGTGAAATTGTAGTAAATCTTCTAAGTGTTTTGAACGGTCCAATAGCCTTTTTGTGCATACAAATGAAACAAACTATTTATTGCTGTAAATATGTGTTGTGGTATTTCATGGCAACTGTAGAACCCCCAGTCTTGACATACACAACTTTAGTGGGGTAAAACAATATACAGTGTATATATATCTGTATGTGCTATTTGTATATAAGGAATAGATATTTATATACATATATATATATATGTATATATATATAAACATACCACATGTGAGAGTTTGTATGTTTTTTTCTTGCCGGTTGTGTAGCAGTATCGTGTACAGAGTATACACTTTTGAAAAGAAATGTGTGTTGAATTAGATTGTGCTAGTATTGTCACATCCCCACTTGTTTCTGGTAGAGAAGTGTTTGAGTATTGTTAAAACATAGCCGCTTTCTTTCCTGGAACTGTAGCTACTTTTCTCATTGTGTGGTATACCGGACAACTTTTATTGTCTCCAATGAGACAATGTGTGGCTGCGTGCTATGTTCAATCAGAAGCACCGCGTTAATTGTGGAATAGGAGTGTCAGTTAAGATTTGTACTTTGCCATTTTAACCTTCTTTTTAAAGTTACCTTAATAGGAATAGATAAAAAAAGAAAAGGAAAATGTGAGGAGCCAACATCTAAATCCTTCATAATGTGCCTCTTCTCTCCATTAAAGAATCATGAGAACGTACAGCTCCTTGGAGCTGCAAAGAATGTCTTGGTCAAATAAGCACTGCACTGACCAAAAAGTATCTTTACTCAGTGCACTGGAATTAAATAGTTGGCACACGCTTTCCATTTATAAGCTTGTTGAAAATCATGGCAGAACCGGCCCCTCACTGTAAAAAAAACCAGTTTGCTTTCCTAAATGTTTGCTTTTAACCATGACACATACCATGGATGTTGCAAGCAGGGCACTATACAAAGATTATGTTGCCATTTGGGATGCTGGCAGATCATTCAGGGGTCCATGTAACAGTAACCTAAAGTAGTGGCAAAATAAACCCCTAAGCAGGGTCTCATGAAACCCGTAAGCATCTGGTTGGAAGGCTTTGCCACGGCCTAACTTTCCAAAATGCATCCACTTTCCGCCACTGAGCGACATCTCATGACCTCCTGTATCTAAAGGGGCAGTATGCGAAATAAGTATCCAAGCATATTGTTATTACACATCTGCCCTCCCATCCCCAATGTAAGAGGGATGCGTTCTTTCAAAAGCTATTTAAAAAGAGCAAGTGTAATTTCCTTTTTATGTAAATAGGCCTTGATTAAAACAACCATGTTTTGATGGCTTGGGGTGTTTAATGCTGCAGGAATGTGATTGTAGCGTGGGGCGTAGTTTAGTTTATTGGAGGCTGTGGATTTTAGGAAAGCAATATGAAAAATGTGGCACTGTAATAAAAAAGCTTATGCTTTTTTATTACTGGGAAATAAAGAGCAACATGCAAACATGGGCCGCTAATTGTCTATAAAAATCTGGTTCTCTAAATTGGGGTAAGTGGGATATATCACAGAAGCAAATATAGCCTAAGTAGTTTGCCTGTGGTAGTCTAAAGATGTTGCTTTGTTCGGAGTTGTGCAATGTGTGTGTGTGTGTGTATGTATCTCAGCTATGTATCTTTCTCTCTAGGTGTGTGTGTTGTAAACAATAAAATTGGGGTGTTAAAAAAGTATATATTTATATATATATATACTCAAATGCCAAACATTTGTTAGTTACTCACGTGATGATTGAAGGAGCAACTTAGATTTTTAAATTATTTGTGTAGGCAAGTCATCCTTGGGTTTTTCATGACCGCATACTCCTGTATACACATGCTCCACAGACAGAGGGAGAGATAGAACGTCAGAAATAGACAAAAGGTTGACTGTAACGGAAAGTCTGTTTTTGGCCAACAATTCATGTAACAATGGTTGGAATAACACAGTGTCCATCTGTTGTGTAGGCAATTTGAGTTTTTTCTTTGGGAAAATGGGGCTTACCATTATATTTTTTGACCGTTTTGATTGACTGAACATGAATTGAAACATTAGAAAGCTAGCATGTGTGTTCTTGTGCTTTTGTGTCCATGTGTTCTTTCCCTCTTCCCTTCCTCTTCCTCCTCCCATTCCTTCTCATCCTCATCCCCTTGCATGTCTCCTTTAGCGTGTTTTATGTTCCTAAAGGTC
The DNA here is from genome assembly GCA_016801125.1 of Novumbra hubbsi. Classification (NCBI taxonomy): domain Eukaryota; kingdom Metazoa; phylum Chordata; class Actinopteri; order Esociformes; family Umbridae; genus Novumbra; species Novumbra hubbsi. The sequence goes on along the minus strand of JACXGK010000106.1, from coordinate 15,274 downwards.
ATAGTTTATCCAGGTATTATCCTTCACAAAGAATAACAAAAAAATAAGAAGTTTACTATACTACAGTTACTATACCTGCAGCTCAACTTTGGGTCGTTGGTAACCAAAGAAGGACAATAAATTATTGTAGAGTTCTAATGAAGAAATGATCTAATTATCAAATATATACATATCTATATCTATACTATACATTGAAAATGCGCTTTTCATCTAGGAGATTGAGATACTGCCATTCATATCCCATGTAGTAATCCTTGATGTTTGCCAATATGTTACAAAACATCTTCAGGTAACCATTGGCCTTATATGTGTCCTTGAATGTTATAATATTGTATGTAATTAAAATAGCAACTCACAAGTAGAGTATTGTCTGTCTCATAGCGTACTACCAATATATCCCTATGTATGTTGTGTCTTTTTGGCACTTTATTGTGGACCTATGAATGCATAGGTTAAATTTCCAATTACTTGGGTAATGTCATATATTTCTCTGTGTTCTACATGAGGTACTGCTGCCTATGGATATAGATATGTGCCTCCTACAACACATGGCATCTTTTTTGGGGAAAATAAAGAATAGATATATAGTAGAAATATATGTTTTGAATTCTGTGACAAATATAAAAAGTGATAACAAATAAATATGTGAAATGCATTAATTATTTTGAATGTCATCAACCTTTGAGGCCCTACCTCAGATTTTGTATTTATATATAGAAATGCAATTGGAGAATAGTATCTTTGCCAATAATATATCGCTATTATAAGATGAAATGTATAACCTAAACATAAATAAATGTCATTGTTTTGAACTTGAATGTTTGTGACTTTTTAAATTAACCATCATGTAATATTCAGCAATTGTGCCAATTTACAGTATGCCAAAACCTGTTAAAAATCAGACTTGAGGTGAACATATGAAGGAAGATGACTGTTGAAGCAACTGGTAGCCCAGTGGTCAGATCATCTGACCGGTAACTGAAAGTTTGTTAGGTAGAGCTGACAAGGTCAATTCTTCTCTGTTATAAGTCAGGAGTCAGGAACAAATCTTTTTTGTCAGACACTCTATTCATGGCATACCATTTTTGTGTGATTGATAGAAGAAGTCACCTGATTTAGAAGACAAATAGAAGTCACCTCATTTTTAAATAACTAACTTAGCGACCCAGCGTTCACCTGCTAATAATACTGATGGCCACATGGGGATGCTATAAACAGGTAAATGATAAATTTGAACTTGGGTGTGTCAAGGCCTAGGCCCATGCATATTTAATGAAAATAAATATTAGTCCATCACCTCCAGTGCACATACTGCTCCACCATGTATTTGAATCTGACCCAATTGCCCTTTTGGCAAGGACTCTTTTAACACTGTCTCACTCTCAAATAAAATAAAAAAATGCTGTTAATTTAGGCTTGGGGTTAAAGTTTAATTAGGTTTGTATTCATGATGATGCTTAGAATCAGGGTTTTTGAGTTAGGGTTAGGTTATCATTTTGAGGTTTTAGGGCAGGGGTCTTTCAATCTGGACCTCGAAGCCAGTTCCACTAAATGTTTTATTTGCAACCCTCTAATTAGAGATTTAATTCAGACCTGACATACCAGGTACCCACCTGGTATGTCAGGTCTGAATTAAATCTCTACACCAGCAATTAATGATGAGGTAGAACAGAAAACCAGCAGGCTCTGGACCTTGTAGGGTAAGATTTGAAGACCCCTGTTTTAAGGCTTAAAGTTAAAGTTAGCTAAAGGAGAAAAGAAAGTGCAAACACAGCGTTCTTGCGATGGCACATACGGAAAGATAAAGAAAGAGCAATTGTGTGAGGCCACCACCTACATAACCATGCACTTTTTGGGGGTTGTCTTGCCCGTTGCCTTTCCAGTGCACCTGTTGTTACTTTCATTTGCACCAAAACAGGTGACAATCGCTTAAGATTCTGAACTGGACTGATTGATATCCCTGAAGTTTAATTATGAAGTTTAATTATGGAGCCAAATTTTTTTTCACTAAAATATTATATTTACTTGAAACAAAAGCAAGGTTAACAAAAAATATTTTATCGTATGAAAAAAAAAAATCAATATGAAAAAATAGATTCAAATGTGGTAAAAGTGTATGTTTAACTCATCCTAGGTTCAATCCTAACATGTGTTCATTCAAACACGTCTTTTTCATGTTCGCTTCTACTTCTTGCGATTACAATTTCTCTCCACCTTCGTTCTTTACCTTCGTTACCATACACTGTTTTCCCAAACAATGTGGAATGATGTACAGTGTAATCTTCTTCATTGTGCATTTCACACTATAACATAATCCAAGCCAACTTTTTTGCCTTTACAGTCGTCATTTGCACTTTTCTTTGGGGCCACTTTAAAGAAAGAGCACTTCAGGATCATTCCTAGAGTTTCCCTTTCATCTGTAAATAATAACCTAATAAAAAAAAATAATAGTCTCAGGCTTTGTAACACGTGGTGTTTACAAAGCCTGAGAGTGCAAAAGAAAATGAAATAAAAAAATGCCTCTCTTGGTACTATTTTTCAGGCACTATGTGCAGCTTTTAGTACTCTTCGTCGCAATCTGTGGAAGAACAAACAAACAGGCCATTATCCACTTCTTTGACATGGTTACTCCCACGCCGCTTTTGTTCTCCTTCTTATAGCTTCCTTGATCAGTCCCCAAGAGGCAGGTAAGGAGGAGTGGGGTTGGCCCTCCCAATCTACTCTTGAATGTTCCAGAATCTTTCAGCATTTCCCCAAGGTCTCTCTCCCACTATCCAGTACCTACGCTTGTGCTGTACTTTCTCCTTGCGGGAGTGAGACAGTGATAGCATAGGTGCACCTATAAGTTTGATACTTATGCCCCAGATTTGTTGGCCTTAGCTTTGAAATAATGATCCCCTGAGCTTCATACTATATTCGCCAAACCAAGTGGATGGGCTGAAACAAGATGTGAGGATTTCTAATGTAGACAGAAATCCAGATGGACATTCATTCAAATCTGACATTTGAGGCTTCCTGCATTCATGCCTGTCAGTCGCATAGTGCAACTCTCCTGCTAGTCTGCTAGTCTTCAGCTTCTGCAAGTCTTTCTTATTTTCTCTATTTTATTTTATTTTAATTCTTTTTAATTCTATTTTTAATTTCTTTTTAATTCTTTTTAAATTCTTTTTAATTTTCTTTTAATGTTTTATCTTTGTTTTATTTTTGTCCTATGTTTGGTAAATTGCATCGACTCCAGCCGGAACCTGCGTCGTTCGCCGCAGAGGCGAAACTAAGAAGAGAGCACCAACCTGAACTCTCACTGCAAAACAGGTACGATCCACTGACTCGGAACGAAGTGTATGTAAATGAACCTAGTGTATATAACCACAATACTGGCATTAAGGCTAACCGTAACTCAAGAAATAGCCCCAAAACCTCTGCTAACCGAAACCCAAGTAAAAGCCCCAAAACCACTGCTTGGACAAGGACAAGAAGAAATATTGCTAACTCCACATTTCATAAGCCAGATGCTACATTGATTGGGGATGATATAAGCAGGCATATCAATATGGCAAATACTGAAAACTATACATTGGCTGACACATCAGTGGGAGAGCTGGCAGAATGTTGCCAGCTATTCTCGCTACACACCCTAGTAACATGCAGATTAACCACACCAGGTCTTTTGACATTCTGCTTCTGGAGCAAATAAGCAACTCTAATTTTCAAAATGTTTTCATTTCTGGCCCCATTCCAACCTTGGGGAAAGGAACTGAATCTTTTAGCAGACTCCTTGGGTTGAATACGTAGCTGTCATCTGCCTGCTCCAACTACGGGATAAAGTTTATTGAGAATTTCAATATCTTTTGGAACTGCAAGAACCGCTTTAGACTTGATGGAGTTCATCCAAACATCACGGGATGCCGCCTGCTTGGTGCCAACATTTGTCACGCCCTTGGAACACCAAACCAAAACAGGATAAACATGAAGGACATCACGCATAGACAGAGTATTCACCCCCCCTCCCCTGACCTTCTGACTAAAATCACAGAATGTTTGGAAAAGTTGTCCTTGTCCCAACCGGGCGCTCTACCTTCCCCTCCACCTCACCCCCCCTCTGTCCCTCCACCACTCCCATCCACCCCCCGTCCACCACTCTCATCCTCTCCACCTCCTCTACATTCATCACTCCCTCCACCATCCTCTCCACCTCCACTACAGTCCGCTCCCCCTCCACCATCTTCTCCACCTCCACTACAATCCGCTCCTCCTCCTCCACCTCCACTCCCTCCACTGCCACCATCACACAAACCTATCAGGGAGCCGGTCTTACCCAACAAGATTATTGCTCACACTCCCCTATGTCCAACTCCGCTTCACCCCTTAAAACGAATACTTAGGCATCGTCAAAAACCTTGATGTGCATTGGGTCCCTGCTATTGTAAAACTAGCAATGCCGACTGTCTTGAGAACAAGCTTGGACCCAGTATCTCTATTCCTGTGTTGATTAGAAATAGAAGGAATCGAGTGCCTGCATTTTATGAAGCAAACCCTTCTAATTGTATATCTATAAAGTGCCAATTTACTAGTCCAGTGACCCCTATTATCCCTATTAAGATGGCCCTACTTAATATCAGATCCCTCGCAAACAAATCATTCTTGGTAAATGACGTTATAAGCTCCTACAAGCTGGATTTCATGTTTCTCACTGAAACGTGGCTAACTGAAGACTGTAGTGCTACTGTTCTCAATGAGACCGCCCCTGAAGAATATGGCTATAGGAATACATGTCGAAATGGTAGGAAAGGAGGCGGAGTGGCTGCCCTATTCAAAGATGCATTCCAATGCAAAGATAGTCCGCTTGGTAATTTTATTTCTTTTGAATACCTCTGTTTTACACTGGGTGCTCCTCAAATCTTGTTTTTAACCATTTACAGTTAATAAGTTACTTGGGACATTCCATAAGAAGGGGGGGGGTCAGGAAGTTAGGAGAATAAGACAATGGACACTTTGTGCATGGAAACCTATAGATTAACTCCTAGCTTGACCACCACCCATGGGACTGATCAAGTGACCCAGGAAGGAGAGGAGGGGAGACCGGCCAGAGGGGTCCTGCAGACTTCTTGGCGCCGGACACAACAACACCATTCTCATCTACCCCGGAAAAGGTCACCAGATGGTTCACCCCAGGGCTGGGGGCTGCGACACGAGACACACATCCAGGAAGCACGCGCAGCAACTCTGATGCATCGATTGTGTGTGTGGCTATTTAAACTGTGTCCGATGTGAACGGACTTCAGATCTTCTTGGCTGTCCTGCGAGACAGATCTCCGAGTGCATTCGTAATAAAGGTGTATGATTTGGGAAAACTTAACAGCGGAAATTCTCAGATTTGCAACCCGGGGGAAACATTAGGTTTCTACAGCAAACAGAAAGCACCTTGGAGAACCAAGGTAGCGATAACTGCCCTGAAAAGAGAATGTAGGAAAACGGAACGTAAGTGGAGAAAAACTAAACTTCAAATCGATTATGACATCCATAAACAAAGCCTTTGTAGCTTCAATTATGAGTTACGCAAGGCTAGGCAGCAACATTTATCGGGAATGATAAACAACAATATCAACAATACCTGCACGCTATTTGCTATGGTTGACAAGCTTACAAACCCCCTAAGTCAGACAGCATCAGAACATGTGTCTACAGTTAAATGTAATGAATTTGCGTGTTACTTTGGTGAAAATAATCAGAAGTATTAGACTGAGCGTCAGTATAACACAGTCAAAAAATTACGCTGTACCAACACTAAAACCACCAGGACATAATTCAGTTATTATGTCGTTTTTTAATACAATAGATCAAACAACCCTAATGGAAACAGTTCATCATCTTAAAGCGTCCACATGTTGTCTCGACACCCTGCCATCTGACTTTTTTAAAACCATTCTTAACTCTATAATAATGGACCTCAGCAAATAGTTAATAGCTCCTTGAAATCAGGAATTTTTCCCAAATCCCTAAAAACAGCTGCCATTACTAAAAAAGAGAAAACTGGATGCATCTAAATTAAACTACTATAGACCTATTTCAAATCTCCCTTTCATAGCCAAGATCATTGAGAAGGTTGTCTTCAATCAACTCAGCAACTTTGTGAACTCAAGTGGTCTCCTAGAAAAATTTCAGTCAAGCTTCCGACCTCAGTACTGAAACGGCTCTGATTAAAGTTCTAAATGATATATGGCTGAATACTGAATACTGATTCAGATAAAATAACAGTCCTTGTTCTATTAGATCTCAGTGCTGCATTTGATACTGTAGACCACAGAACTCTTGCCGACAGGCTGGAAAATTGGGTAGGTCTGGATTGTTTAGGTCTTATTTGGATGGTCGAAGTTACTTTGTCACTATTGGCAATCACAAATCTGATAGGGTGGCTATGACATGCGGTATTCCCCAGGGTTCAGTTCTCGGACCGCTTCTGTTCAATCTCTATATGCTACCTCAGGTCCAAATTCTACAGAACAACAACATCAACTACGCAGATGATACTCAAATATATCTGGCTCTCGAACCATCGGACTATAGCTCAATAGACGCATTGTGTCACTGCATAGAACAAGTAAATACCTGTATGAACCAACATTTTCTACAATTAAACCAAGATAAAACTGAGATTATTGTATTTGGCAACACAAACAACAGAACCAGTATTACTAAAGAGCTTGATTCTCGGGACCCTAAAGACCAGAGACCAAGTGCGTAATCTTGGTGTTCTAATAGTCTCTGACCTTACGTTCTCCAGTCAAATCAAAACGGTCACCAAAACAGCATTCTATCAACTAAAAAATATAGCTAGAATCAAGGGCATGCTGTCCCGCAAAGACCAAGAAAAGCTTATCCATACTTTTATCTCTAGTAGAGTTGACTACTGTAATGGGCTTTTAACTGGACTTCCCAAAAAGACTACAAAAAAGCTGCAGCCCATTCAAAATGCTGCCTCAGCATGGTACTGGGCAGGGGCTCGGAAACAAGGACTATGAAACGCTGGATTTGTTGTACTAGACAAGACGATCTGGCACTGCCAGCTGGGGAGACAGGGGACTAAATACAGAGGGTAATTGGAACTAGACAACACCTGGTGGGGGGTGGAGACAAGGGAACAGGTGAAACCCATCAGGGCGTGACAGTACCCCCCCCTCTACGAACGCCACCTGGCGGCCGACCCGGGCGCACACCCGGTTGACTGGGATGACGCAGATGGAAATCGGCAATGAGGATCGGGTCGAGGATCTGCTTGGCAGGGATCCAGGACCGTTCCTCAGGGCCGTAGCCCTCCCAGTAAACCAGATACACATACTCTTCCATTGCTTTGGTCTCTGGACTCGACAGGGAGTAAAGCTGTGCCAGGACGGAGCTCAATGGCGCAGTCGTAGGGACGATGGGGAGGCAAGGAGGCAGCACGGTTCTTGTTGAACACCTCCTTCAAGTCCCAATACTGAGCAGGCACAGAGGAAATGTCAACATCGGCAACAACGTGAGCGGCAGACGTGAGCGGCAGACGTCAGACAATGACCCAGGCAAAAAGAGCTCCACCCCTCAATGAAACCGGTGGACCAGTCAATACGGGGGTTGTGTTTAGTGATCCAGGACAGGCCCAACACCACCGGAACGTGAGGGGAACACAGAGGCAAAAACTGGATAGACTCACGATGATTGCCTGAGAAGACCAGGGCCACAGGAACTGAAATACAGGTGATATGACCGACTGACCGGCCATCCAAAGCTGTAGCCTCAATTGGTGTCTGGAGGGGTTGTGTGGGGACTCCAAGTTGGTCGAGAAGAGTGGAATCCATGAAGCACTCGTCGGCCCTGGAGTCAATGAGAGCACTGACCTTAATTGACTGAGCACCCCACTGAATGGTGGCATGAAACGGGAAATGGACAGTGGGTATCCAGGGAATCTTAGTGTGGCTCACCCGTAATCCCGTCTTCACGGATGAGCCTGGTCTTTTAACAGACTGCAAAGAAATTGTAGTTTCCCCCGCAGTCGAGACAACATCGGCTAGTGAGTCGTCTCTGCCTCTCTGCTGGCATCAACCGTGCTCTTCCCAACTGCATGGGCGCAGGGGTGGAGCGGTCGGAAACCCTCGACGAGTTCCATGCTGGCTCGGATGACAGCGGGAACTCCCGAAGCGACCTCTCTCTACTTTGGTTGTGTGACGTAAGAGACTGGGCGGGGCGTCGGCTGCTGATTCGTGTGGCCAGGCCGACAAGGGCATCCAGATCCGTAGGCATATTCTGAGCAGCAAGCTCGTCTTTAATAATGTCGGACAATCCATTAAGGAAGGCGTCAAACAGGGACTCGGAATTCCAGGAATCGTCCGCAGCGAGTCCGAAACCGAATGGTATAGTCGGCTACGCTGCTAGCTCCCTGGCGTAATTGCAACAGGTGACGTGCTGCGTCTCTTCCGAGCTGTGGAGCATCGAAAATCTTCCTAAGCTCAGCTGAGAAGGTAACTAGACTGTTACAGACAGGGGATTGTTGTTCCTTAACTGCAGTTGCCCATTCCAGGGCACGTCCTGACAACAGGGTAATCAGTTAGGCTACCTCAGCCCGTTCTGTAGGGAACGACGATGGTTTGAGGTCGAAAAACCAGTGAACATTGGAGTAAGAACGAACGCTCCGGCGGATGCAGATGTGGTTCCTGAGTGGTGACTGTCGGAGACGAAGACCACCGGAGGAAGATGGAAGGGGCGGCTGTTGGAGGGCATCCTGGACCGGTAGTGACTGGGTTAGCCTCTCCAAATGACAAGCGATTGACTCGGTAGCTAACCTCTGTGTCTCCCACTGGTCACGTAGTTCCTCAACCATGGAACGCAGGATCTCCTCGTGTCGACCCACGGCAGCTCTTTGGTGGGCTACTGCCTGTTGGAGGCGATCCAAATCCGCTGGGTCCGTCATGGCCAGATCGTACTATCAGGATTATGACGGAAGGACCCAAAGGCGGACAGTGATCAGGTAAGTGCGATGCGTTAGCACACAGAATGTTCATGGTCATATACAGGCGTGGGTCGGCAACGGGGCTGGAGGGTGTGTGTCAGACGATGGGCAGAGACGTGGTCGGTGGGCAGGCGAAGATCGCTAACGGGGCGGTTGGGTGTGTGTCGGACGATGGGCAGAGACGTGGTTGGTGGGCAGGCGAAGGTCGGTAACGGGAACTCTAGAGACAAGCAAGGTACTGGTGTAGAATTCAAACTACTTCCCCCGAGTCCGAATCAGAGAATGTCCACACGATCACATGTCTCCAAAGTAAACGCCTTTATTACAGATATATCTGGAGATCGTTCCCCACAATACAGCCAAGAAGATCTGACCTCCGTTCAAATTGAAAACAGTTTTAAGCAGTCCCCTCCCCACCCAATCATTGTCTAGAAATCGCTGAGTGTGCTTCCTGGGTGGGCGTGTCCCATCCAGCTCTTGTTTACTTATCCTCTCCATTGTCCGCATCAGGGGGTCCAGCTAAAAGGAAATACACATGTCTTCCTATACATTCTATGTCCTTCCCTTAATCTCTTGAGGTATGGTCCTACCTCTGGAATGTACTGATTAACATTTATCACCCCAGCCTGGCTATTTCAGAGTATATGCCCTACAGGCATGGTTTGTTTCTAATAGCACACACTCTTTACTAAAATATTCCACACTGGGAAGGGGCTCGGAAACAAGGACTATGAAACGCTGGATTCGTTGTACTAGACAAGACGATCTGGCACTGCCAGCTGGGGAAACAGGGACTAAATACAGAAGAGAGAACACCTTGTGGGGGAGTGGAGACAAGGGAACAGGTGAAACCCATCAGGGCGTGACATTAAAAGCAACATGGAAACCCTATACCAGACTTTTTAATTTTCATTACTTTTTTTAAAATCCTTCTTAATTTTCCTTTAAACCTTTATTTGTATATTTTTACATGTTAAAATGATCCATGTCTGTTTTAATCAATCTGTTAAAATTGTGACTGAAAACTGGGAAGATGTAAGAGGTTGAATTGTGGAGTCGGTTTGTAAAACGCGTACTCATACAAAGTGTGAATGTAAGTAAGATCGCAATGCAATGAGTGTATGAGTGTATTCTTGTGAATACACTGGGATGTAATGTCTTGTCTTGTACATTGAATTGCATCTATGTATGAATTGTGCTATATAAATAAACTTGATTGATTGATTGATCTTATAAATGTTAATTCCCGTGCCCACACACTTATTATGACAACTTATTATGACAAGTTAAATAATTACTTTTAGGGGGTTTGTCTGTAGATGTACTGTTAAACATTATGCTTTAGGACCATTTAGTTGACAAGTTTATGTGAAGTCATTGTCAGACACTTCTAGTGCTTCTGTTGTGTTATTCAAAGTCAGCAGATTTAAACAGGTATCTGAGATACCTCGAAGGGTACAATGACGTGGGTTTAATATCATCAGATAGCTCTTCTAAGCTTGTGAAAATGCTTTACAAGCTTAGGCTTCATAAATTATAAACTATAGGCTTTTCTTAAAGAAACAATGGTCATTGCATTATCTGAAACATGGAATTGATGAGGAAAATCTAGTAGTCTACTATATACAAGTATGCTGTATGAAGTATGCTACTTCAGTATGAAACAATATAATTTATGAAAGATCAGAAAGTTGATACAATGTGCCTTGCTGTGCACAATGTGACTTGATGTGCACAGACCTATCAGGGCTAATACAAATTACATAGGCCTAAGTAGTTAATATATTTGAATGTTTTTTCTTTTAAACATCCTTCTCTGTGATCATGAATAAACAAGAAATAAGGTTCTCAATATTGGATTTACAAACACCCAAACACAAAAAAAAGACAAAACAAAGGCCTGCTGCCTGCCTGAGTTTAGATTGATGATGTAAATTGATCATTTACATCATCAATTGAAATAAATGTGTTATTCCCCATTAAACATTCTCCGCATTAAACATTTTCCTCATTAATTCCAGAGGTATAAAAACAAACAACACCTGAACAATCTCTGAATGATGTGATACTAGGCTGTGTAGGGCTAATCTTTCTAAATTATTTTAAATAAATCCTTTCTAAATCCTGTCTCAATTTTAAACTGTCCATGCCATGACATTTTAAACAAAGGGACAGGCTACAATGTGTTTCTCTTTACTAAGCTACAATTGACAACGTCTAGGCCAATAAATACATACAACCCACGTGTAAGACTGTTTCTCCAGTCTTCTTTGAACTCCTTTTCCAGTGGTTATCTGTCAAATAACTGACATTTCACAGACATTCCAGCTACAAACCAGGCCAACCAAATGGCTTACAAAAAACAAACTAACCTTTAAAATGTCAACATTTTAAAGGTTTTATGTGTTCTTGATATGACTGAGTGATGGTTATTTCAAACTTCCCATGAAGTATATTTGCAAGATATGATACACCTTACTTTGCAGATTCACCAGTCAGGCAAAGTCAAAATTATTACCTGCTATATATCTTTTGAAGGTAGAAAGTATTTCTTATGAATGCATGGATTGTGAGATCCAAGTCTGAGAGATGTCTGTTTTTGGAACTCCACTTTGTTTTTACTTCAATTTGTGTTATGGAACACTTTAATACATTGAGAAATTGAAGATTAATCACCGTCATTATACACATTTACAATTAACTAATCATTAGTGTCTCTGAGAGTGTCATTGTAATTTCTTTAAAAACAACACTTTACATCAGTACTTGGTAAAAGCATAAGCAGTACTGAAAGCTTATTATATTATGATTAGATGGATGTTGGTAGATGGCCAAGATCTAAAGCAGGTGAACTCCAACACTTTTCCAAACGTACTGTTCCAACAAGGGAAATCTATAGTGACCGCAGAGTCAGCATACCGGTGTAACATTTGATCGTTATACCAGGGGAAAGAAGGCCCCTTGGACATCCCTGCAGCAGAGAGTGCATCCAAACTGTTTAAAATATCTTGTGAGCAGAGAAAGCACACCAATGGATCCCGAAAAACCTAATCCTTATAAAACATCTGTAACATTTGATCGTTATACAAGGGGAAAGAATGCCCCATGAACATCCCTGCAGCAGAGAGTGCATCCAAACTGTTTATAATATCTTGTGAGCAGAGAAAGCACACCAATGGATCCCGAAAAACCTAATCCTTATAAAACATTTTTAAAACATTTGATCGTTATACAAGGGGAAAGAATGCCCCATGAACATCCCTGCAGCAGAGAGTGCATCCAAACTGTTTATAATATCTTGTGAGCAGAGAAAGCAAACCAATGGACCTCGAAAAACCTAATTCTTATGAAACAGAAGGAGAAAAGAAGGTTGAATAAGGAAATAATGGTGTGCATTATTAAAAAAACAAAAGCAGGCCAGCAAATGGTCATTGCTATTTGCCTGCGGGGAATATAGTGGAATACAGATTGCCTCCATTTCTGGAAGATCCAATGAAATTCCATATTCATGATGACAGAAAATCATAGCAAGAGGCTGTGGGCCAATGGGATGATTAGCTACAGAAGAGAGACTGTAGTGTGTGTATATGCCAATGGGATGAGAAAATATATCGGGATCATCAGGGGAGCCGTGGTCTCCTCGGTTCCCCTTAATGATCGTGAAGCGCATTTCTTTCCCACACAAGCAGTGACATTTAGGTAATTCCCCAGAGGGTAGCAACTGAGAAAGAGCATATTATGTCAGGGGTTTCTGCCAGTCTTGTTTTTTGGCGCAGAGATCTGCATCATTACAGCTCGACAGGTGCACAATCAGCATTGCTTCCAATTCAGGGCATCGGAAAACCTCTCTTCCCTTCTTTCACTTTTTTTCTTTAATGTTTTTTACTCCTTTTCTGTTCTCTTCTCAGTCAGCCTTAACACACAGACACACCCCTCCCTCCTGAACGTGGAACTAGCATCACCACTCTTAGGTATCAAACTGTGGACAGTGAGCTGCTTATAGGGCAATCAGGGCCTTATCTGTGAGTGGAAAATGCAAAGTATGCCAGTCAGCTGAGACTGCATTATGCTTCTGGAAACATTTGCTCATTGTGGATACAAACATTTGCTCACTGTGGACACAAACAAGCTTATATCATGCAAACACTATCATAACTAAGAATCAGCTTTATTGCCAAGTAGGCTTACCCATGCAAGGAGCGTGCAATGGTGTATTGGTGCATGACAGTCAATACAGTAAGTAACTAACAAACACAGCAAAGTAGATCAAATAAAACACTAGGTTGAAAAAAAATTACACAGTTATTAGAAAGTGTGCAAAACATTTACTGTATAATTTGCATACGTGCAACTGTGGTAGACCGTTGTCCAATGAAGTGCATTAATATATCGAATTGAGTTAAGTTAGGGGGCGGAGGGGGCAGTGTCATTTGGAGTCACCTTGCCTCAGGGTCCTGGTGGCGTACAGGTCCTTGAGTATGGCCTCAATGATGAATGTGCAGAATGTGCAACATCCTCTGTTGTGCTTTTTTGGTGATGGAGCCGGTGTTTTGCTCCCACTTGGGTTATGATGATGCCCAGGAAGCAAAAGGACTCCGCAAATGATGACTGAGGAGTCCCACACAGTGTGATGGGGGTGGGTGGGGCTTGTTCTTCCTAAAACCCACAACCATCTCCTCCATCTTCAGAGTGTTGAGTTCTAGATTGTTCTGCCTGCACCAATTTATCAGGTGGTCAGTCTGCCACCTGTAGGCGGAGTCATCCTCACCAGAGATGAGCCCAATGAGGGTGGTGTCATCTGTGAACTTCTGGAGCCTGACGGATTGATGACAGGAGGTGCAGCTGTTGGTGTACAGGGAGAAGAACAGAGGGGAAAGGACGCAGCTTTGAGGGGATACGGTGCTGATTGACCGGGAGTCAGGGACATGTTTCCACAGCTTCACGCAGCCTCCTGTCAAATAGGAAGTCTGTAATCCACCTACAGAAGGATTCAGGCATGTGCAGCTGGGAGAACTTGTCCTGCATCAGAGCTGGAATTATGCTATTAAAAGCAGAGCTGAAGTCAACAAACAGGAACCTGCATAGGTTCCTGAGGAGTCCAGGTGCTAAAGTGGAAGGCCATGTTTACTGCATCGTCTTCCGACCCGTTGGCTCTGTAGACAAACTGCAGGGGGTCCAGGAGAGGGTCGGTGATGGCCACAGAGGTCAGAGTAATGTAGTCATTACGTTCTGTGATTCTTGGTTTCTTGGGAACGGGAATGAAGGTGGAGGCTTTGAAGCAGGCTGGCAATGAGGAACAGCATTGAACGAGGAGTGGGAGGCACCCAGTGCAAAACTGAGCTAGAGGACAAATATATTTGTGTGTACTTTGAGAAACAGACACCTCACAGCTAACCTGCAGTAACAAACCAGTAAAGCTTACGGTGAGTACAGCGGGATTTCTTTGTGACATTTAAAAGAACAAAATAAGAACATCAAACATGTTCCACCAATTGACTAAACATACTTAAAAAACGGAGAAAATAATGCATAATATGAATAGAATACGTTATACTTCATTATACCTTCATTTTCAATCATCTCCTTACAATAGGCTGGACATGGAGGAGCTATTACAATTACATTTGAAACATTAATGTAAAATCACCTTATACAAAAATGTGCAATCTAATGGGTGTGTGTAATTAGTGGATCCTCTAATAGGTTAGTCTTGGTCATTGCATTGTGCTCAGGGATTATTTGTTTGACCTATTAAAGTATATAAATACTATATACTATAAAGTAGTATAAAGTCATGTACCCATCCCCCACCTGAAGACCACATCGCAAATCAATAGATTTGGTCGCAAGTCAAATCGCTAAAATGTTGGCAGAGCTAACAAGTATTGTTCCCTGAACATTGAACGCTGACTTTATATCTTCTTTTCGCAAATGTAAGGGGGTCCGGATGAAACGGAGGGTTGGTAGGGGATCCAATTGCGCGACGTGAGGGAGGAGGTTGCAGAGCAGAATGAATGAGGCTCTGAGTGGATTGAGCAGTGAATAACGGGGAGGGAGTGAGCGTAAGAGCTCGGACAATAATCCAGGGAGTATGTTCGGGCGAGACGAGCGGAGTGGAAAAATGCCAAGGCTGGAAAGCCAAACAAAACTGTGAAATACACAGGAGCCAAAAAACGTAGCGACGTAGGTCTAACCTCGTATAGTACTTTGTTTGAACTGGCAACTGGGCAGTGAAAACCAGGAACTTAAATAGGGGCGCTGATAGATGATGAGGGACAGGTGTGCGTAGTTGGC
>JACXGK010000105.1:133531-166319 GCA_016801125.1 Novumbra hubbsi | reverse complement strand
ACCCGTCCCTCCTGCGTGATTTCCATCGGCGCCGTCCGGGGCGTCCTGCTCCGCGTCCTCCGGGTCGTCCCCGGGGCCGGCGGCCTCGCACAGCTGGAGCTGCGCCTACGGGGGGGGGTTCTGTCACGTCTCCGCCTACTGGCGGCCACTCCCCTGTCCGCGTAGCCCCCCGGCGTTCGACGTCGCCGGCCTTCTAGGCTCCATCGTTCATGTTTGTCCTGTTCCCCATGTCCTGTGAACGCATCCCTCCCTGATTCCCTACAGCTGGCCCTCATTACCTGTTTAATCCCTCGTGTGTCTTGTCTCTTCGTTCGGTATTGTCGTATGTGTTGTGTGTCAGCACGTATGTGCTGTTGAACTATTGAGTGACTCCGTCACTATTGCTAATCGCTTATTCTCTGTACGGAAGTTGTTGTTTACACTTACCGTCACTACAATAGGGACAATAAACCCTATTCGTTCAAACGACCTACCTGCATTTTGGTCCACTCCTTCCTACACCGTCACAATAGGATTAATATCTGGGCTTTGAATTGGCCGTTCCAAAACACTCCATGTCTTTCTTTTGAGCCATTCCTTGGTGGATTTACTGGAATTATTTTGCGTCATTGTCATGTTGCATAATCCACATTTGCTTTATTAAACATTTTCAGTAAATGTAATCAATGTTTTCATCATCCAGGAACAGCCTACACACTTCCTACGTCCTGGCACATGAGGCCAGTTCCAGAAAGAACCCAGGGCGCACTTCAGCAGCGTACGGACAGACAATGGGTCTGAAGATCTCCATGGAACCTAACAGGAGTCAGGGTACCAATGGCTAGACACAAGGACATGCATTATCAGACCATCACAAAGCATTTGCCAAACCGGTCATGCTGGATGATGTTGCAAGCAGCATAACGTTCACCACGACGTCTCCAGACTTTCAGGTCTGTCATGTGCTCAGTGTGAACCTGCTCTCATCTGTGAGGGGAACGGTGCGCCAATGCCTGACCTGCAAATTCTAGTGTTCTTTGTTGAATGCCAATCAAGCTGCACAGTGTTGAGCTGAGCACAGTTCCCACTAGAGGATGTGTAGACCTAATGGCACCCCCACAGGGTCTATTTCTGACAGTTTGGTCAGAAACATGCACACCAGTAGCCTGTTAGAGGTCATTTTGTAGGACTCTGGCGCTGGTCCTCCTTGTTTTCCTTGTGCAAAGGAACAGATATTGGTCCTGCTGCTGGGTTGATGCCCTTCTACGGCCCTGTCCAGCTCTCCTCCTGTACAGCCGTCTCCTGGTATATCCTCCATGCTCTTCAGACTGTTCTGGGTGACACAGCAAACCTTCTGGCGACGGTACGTATGCATGTGCCATCTTGGAGGAGCTAGACTTCCTGGGCATCCTAAATGCGCTGCAGGTGTTTCATGCTACCAGTCGTGACAACAACACTAGCAAAATGCTAAACTAGAGAAAAATCATTCAGGAAGGAATAGGAGTGAGTAGCACCACCTAAAAAAAACATTACATTTTCGGAGGTTTTCTTGCCGTTACCTCTCCAGTGTACCTGTTTCATTTGCACCAATTCAGGTGACATCGATTCACAATCACGTTTGCTTCCTAACTAGACAGATTGATATCTCTGTTGTTTTATTGACAGGGATATGTGTTGTACTGTGATGATTACCCTTATTTCTTTAGCAGTGTATATTTATATATAAAAAAAAAAAAAAATTAAGTAACCTTTCTATTGTGCGCAAATGTACTTAGTGCATACACTACACACAATAAATAATGAAGTAATAAGTCAGATTCTGTCGCTGCTCAGTTCTTAAACAAAACACCCTTTCTCCCTTTGCTCTGATTAGTTCTGCCCAGTGCCAAATCTGCTGCCAGTTACATTTCTGTCCCTAGCCAATGAACACGAGCTCAGGGCCTGCCTCGCTTTAATCATATTTTTCACTGCCCAAATCTCTGACAAACACAGCCGGGACTGTCTACCTGCCACCCGAGTCAGCTTCTGGCTTGGAAAGTGTTGAATGTGCGAATGACTGGGGGGGTTTAGGAAATGTATCTCAAGTGTCGAGCCAGCTGTGGCGGGCAGTGTTAGTGAGTGAAACTCTCGAAGTAAGCCAAAGGCAGTGTGTGTGTGAAAGTAGACACATCCGTGTAAATGAGTGTGTGTTTATGAGGGTGGGAGCAGTAAATGTATCTTTTAAGAATGTGTTTCTGTGTGTTTAGGAAATGCATCTGTTCTGTGTCGAGCCAGATGAGGCCTCAGTGTTAGTGGGTAAGACTGTCCACATAGGCCAGGGAGACCATGTTTATTGGGCAAAAGGGAAGTCACAGCAATGAAAGTCTGTTTGCGTTTGTCTGGTGTTGACATGCCCCTGTCCGTAAAAGGTCTGGATAGTTTGTCCACTGTATCCTGTTTGTAACTGAGCGTGCTTGTCTTATTGTGTTCCTTTGCGTGGATGCGAGTATGTCCGTGTGTTTGTGTGGGTGTGTGTCCATTCCACGTCTTGTGTTTTGAGCAATAATGTGTGTGTTCAGTATAGCCCCGTTTGTGTGTAAAGCCAGCTGAGGCGGGGGCGTCAATGTATAAGTCGGAATAGGCCAAGGACGGCTCACGTTTATTCCGCCACCGAGACACCTGTCTGCGTAGACATGAACCTGTACAGGGGGGCGTTTGTGTGAGGGTCCTCGAGTGCCAAGATTAAAAAGGCTGTGCGTCATAAAAACCCAATTACAGGAGCTCTGTCATGTGGGTCACAGGGTTGCTGTAAGGTAATAGGCTGCAGGAACAGATGTTGCCACTGGGGGAACCACCTCGGGCCCTCGGGACGTTATACAAAGACAAACACACACACCGCTGTATCTTATAAAAGCCCTGACCCTCTGCACAATACATCTGGTTTGGCAAAGCATCAATGCTAGCAAAGTCAAGGTCGTGGGTTTGATTCCCACAAGGGAAAGGTATGAGAAAGTAAGAAAGCTCATGACTGCTGTTCAAAGAAGGAACGTCTGCAAACATTGAAATATAGTATATAGTATTGTGTGGCCAAAGACACACAGACATGTAAATGTAAGCATACACTAACACACACACACATACACTCAAGGACATGATTTGCACATTAACAACAACAGCACATACTTCCTATCCTTGAAGGATAGGATGGTGTTGTTACTAAGGGGCATATATCTGAGAGTAACAAAAGCAAGCGAGCCTTGAAAAATTATATTTGCTGTAATCAGAGCCCAAATAATGCCCCTTGACCCTGTGGACATCCTAAGAGCGTTCCGTTTTTTTTCTCAGCCATGCAATCTCCAGAGTGTTTATTTATGCTCTAACTAGGTTCTAATTAGGTATAATCTAAATCATTATGCCTGTGTTTTATCTAATGTACATTCTAATTCTGCAAGGGCTTGGTCCATAGGTGTTGTCCTGGTTCTAACTTCTACAATTACTACAGTTACTACGTTCCTCACCTTTAAAGGAGTGATTGAGATCTGGTAAACCAGGTGAGTGTAATAAATGATCACATAGAAATGCTTCCGAAATGGTAAGTTACTTGTTGGGAACCTCTTGCATATGCAGTGTTCAGAGGCACTGAATAGTGCTAGAAATGCCTATACCTATGACCGAGCACATTCAAAAAGTTCTTTGCATGATTTATCTTAAAGGGTCCCGTGCTATGCCCTAAGCAGCATTTAATTAAACATCATTCAAATGATTAATTTATCATTTGACACTGGAATAAATTGTAACTGACCTTGTAATGGAGGAAATGGTGGCAAGGCGGTAAAATCAATTTAAAGATATGGGGAATACGAGCACTCCGGTTGAAATGGAGCAATAATATTTTAGTGGCGGGAAAGTTGCGGCTGAAATGAGGAGAGGTGGATTAAAAAATGAAAGAAATGGAAAAAGTTCCACCCTGGACAGCTGGAACACATCGTTGCACATGGGCCAACCAACATAGTACAGACATACACCATCCCTGTTGGGCGCGTGGCCTCAGACGACACTGCAGCCAAGCTGCTTTGCGCTTTGTCTCTCTCTCTCTTTCCCTCTCTTCCTCGGATCATTCAAGGACAACAAACAGCAGGCCAGAACTCACTGACACACAACCTCTTAGTAGAGGGTTGTTTCTGAGTTGGTGGATGGGGGGCTCACCTGTGAAAGCTTACGCGAGCTTTGACCCATTTCGTCAAAAAAAACACCCTTCCCACAGCTCAAGCGACATCCATCACTCTGGCTTTCTCCTAAAAGGCTGGCCTTCCCATAAGAACCCCAAAAAAACACCATGTAAAATAAATGCTGAGACAATAGAGTGTAGTTGGGATTTAGTTACAGAAGCCCAGCTCATTACGTACATTTTATCTTTAAATGCTGAGCTGGGCCGTGACAGCTCTGCAGGCCCAGCTGCGTCAGCAGAGATGATTAAATCTGGCTTTTCCAATACTTCAGAATGTTCGGAAAATCAGTTATCTACTGGACACTGCACCACTGAAGAGACGACAGTGAAATCTCTTGTCAATAACAACAAGGTCTCACAAGTGCTGTTGGGAGGTAGGTTTAGGTGCACTGTTTGGCTAAATGTTAGTTTATTTTGCTGTGCTTAGAGCGAGAGAATGATGTCTAGCATTCAACTGTGTTTTTTTTCTTTCAACAATGGCCCGCAAAGTGGTGCTGGAGAGAAGACGTTCATTATTAAGTTAAACATTCTTGGTGTGGCAAGAAATATGCATCAATCCATCTATCCCCCTTTAAGTATTTTTTATACAATCACTAAAATACATTGAACTTCAAGAAAGCCTGTGATTCAGACTACAAATACGTTAGGTTAAATTTAACAAACATGCTGCAAGCCTAATTATAGTCTTCAGATAGCTTGTAGTGCATCTCCAAATAAACTGTTACCAGCATTGGTAGTATCACATATTTTTCTACAGCCGTTAATTCTGTAACAAATTAGACAGCACATTAGACAGCTGTCCTGACAGTAGCTTGATGAATCAAGCCATTCATCTCCAAAACCATTTCCAGTGACAGTTCCTTTCTTAAAAAGCGCTCCATTTGTGAAAGACAAAGCATTACCTGACAGGTGTATCAAGACACTGTTGACACAGTTAGTGTCAAAGAGACATCGTTCTATAATGCCTCCGTTTAAAAGCTATATTTGAAAATTGACTTTTTCAGTCAGTCTGATCGCAAACCCCAGGGTTTTAAGCTGTCAAGATCTATGTGAAACGAAAAGGCCGATGAGACCACTGTCTTGTTTCAAAGGATAGAGTGATACACCAATGGAGAGCACCCACGTAGCTGTCCCGGTATAAAGATGTTGGATTTATTTGAAAATACCCAAAAGAAAAAAACTATGGTCAAACTGTCCTGTCATGGTTGATGTGCGAAAGCAGTATGTTTCCTTTGTCAGTGGGTCCCATGTCAAAACATCAAATTAGCTTTAATGCCATATCGAAGCAGAACTGCGGGCCGCCACCCGCGTACGAGCGCCCACGGGAACCCGCACAAAGGCACAAACAGGGGATGTATGCAGAGATGAAAACAAAACACAGCATCTGTAATGGCAGCCGGTCGGCGGCGAGCCAATACTTACATTATTACGACGTTAGACTAATACTAAGTCAGGGTGAGTGAGAGGCATTGCTGCCCAGGGCTGGGGACTGAGCCATCGATCTGTAAGCCAAGGCTGCTGCAGCCACTGCCACTGTGAATCACAAAGGAGGACCCGCCACACTCACTTCCCCCAGCTGCCCGCTCCTATAACACAGCTCAATACAGACGCGCGCACGCGAATACTCAAGCACAGGAGTGGAAGCGCAAGCAAAATGCAACTGTTGGAGAGAAAAACGACAAAACAGGACACGCTCTACACAGCACACACAACGTTGAACCGCTGATTCAGCGTGGCTCCATTGGCAGCCCACTTCTGACGCCAGCCAGACCAGGATGTGGGCTTGCTGGTGCTGTACAGCCAGTCCCTCAAAAAAGCTGGGCAGAGAGTGTAGAGGCTTGAAACTGACTTGCCATAGCAGCTCCAACATAGCTCTGTTCCAATAAGCTGGAAAGCTCCTCCAGCTTGGCTTCAAGATCCACAGCAGAATGGTGCTTTACGATGATGAAAAAATGCATTGGAAATGGCTTCTGGCTATGTAGTATTCTTGTAGGGACATTGTGGACTAAATTATCATGTCCAAAATTATGTCCTAACACTGGCACTACCGATGATAAGACCATTAAAAAAAATTGCGCACTAAATCTGGGATAGGGTGCCATTTTGGACATAAATAGTGCCATACAGTGAACTGCATCACGGGCCAAGCCACAGGTCAGAAGTCAGCTGCCCTGACTTCCCCCAGAGCAAGACCTGGCACAATGTAAATGTCTTCGGCAATGAGTGAAGCCAATCTTGTCACATAGTTGCCTCGAGCAATGAGTTCGTTTCAAGAGCATGCCTGAATGCATCGGCCTCAAAGTTGACCTAGTGTAAATACAGTGCTTGTCTGTGATTGTCATTTACATGTTTGGTTAAGCTTGCCCATCTTGACGATCTGTCCACATTGCTCCAGACCAAACCCATTGAAGCAGTTTCAAAACTCAAAAATTAGTGCAATTTCCTGTAGTTTGTTTGCCCTCATTCAAAGCATCTTACCACAGATGAAATTGGTCTGATTTTAGTGTTATGTTTTGCAGAAAACGCTTGTATTAGGTCTGTTGGACTCTACAATGAACTCCTCCGCCTGCTGTTTTTTTGTCAGACAAACCTCCAAAGTTGTTTGCTTTACCTCAGCACGCCCAGCATCTGAACATCGCAGACCAGATATACAATTCCTGACAAGGGAATATGGTGCCAATCTAGACGGGAACACTGTTCTTCACTTTCCATTCATTTGATCAACAAGAGGGAGCTACAGCGGTCGGCTCTGTTCCTATCAATTGTGATTCATTAGAGCTACTTCTTTGGTTTAGGAGCAGCACCTCCCATAACAATAGCTACTGCAACCTACATCTAAGGCAAGGGACACAGAGGCAGATGTTCCCGAAAACCACTTTCTTCCAACAGTTGTTTGTGTGTCTGCAATCCCTGTTGAATAGGGAATAGGGCTCCTTTTGGAATGTAAGCAGACAGACACAGTGCTACAGCTGAAATAATTGAATGGTGTGAATAGGGACATAAAAGAGGTGAATATTAAGAACAGTAATGAGGGTCCTTCTTATACTATTCTTCTCCCTTCGGCTGAGTTTGCCAAACGATGCCATTTGTTTCGAGAAGTATGGCCTCGGGAGATCTAAGAAGGTGCCTTTAGCTATGACTAATTACCTGACACTCTGACTTGTCCTTCGGCATGTTTTGATCCCTGTCTCTTGATCCATTCTCTTTTGTCTGCGCTCTTGGAGCCAAGGTGAAAAGACCCCGGTGAGCAATAGGGCCGTTGAGTGACAATAATAACTTTATCTCACCATATTTTTTGTAACTTAGTAAGTTTCTCACAGTTTTTTCACTTTTTGCCCTTCTTTTGAGACAAGGATGAGAAGATCTCTGCAGGAGGGAGAGAGGTCCATCATGTAAAGAGGTGAGGGAGAGGTGTAGGCTGCAATAAGACAGAGATGGAGAATAGAGAAGAGCAACTTTCTCTCCCCCTCTCTCTGAGACACCTTCTGTTCCCGCCTTCCCTGAAGCCCATTTAGAGAGAAAGGCGCCAGCCACACTAAAAGAAAAGAAAGGGCATCTACAAATGCTGTTTTAAAAATGCTGCTAATGTATTTTTAACAACTGGTCAGTTCCCTAACAAATCGTTTCCCGAGCAAAATGTTTCCCCTGACTTTATTGTGTGTGAGTAAATCAAGGCAATGTTTCCTTTAATTAAAAGAGAAGTCAACAAGCTCTCTTGTTAAAATCCACTATGCATTTATGTACCCCAGAGCGTTGTGAATAAAGAAATGTAGTTTGAAGTTAGTCAAGGATTTTATATAATCATTATTATATAAGTATTATTTTAACACATTCTGAAAAAAAACATGCTGTGGAAACCAAATTGAAATATTATATATCATGAATAAGTGACCACATAATGCAATAAAATAACAGGTAATATTAGCCTCTTGGGGCTTGCTTTCGCACTCTGAATTTTGGTTTATAATAATTATAGATTTGAACAAACGAATGGGACACAGCAGAGGGACACGAGAACAAAACAATATTGTAGGTCAAAGCACATCGATTGTGAGATTGAGCATCCTCACTTTTGCATAAGATACGTGCACCATTCCCACATCCAGGAAATTCTGCAATTACAATCCAAGGTATACCATCCCCATCCTGTAAACAACAGTAATTAAGAATAATTCATGGAGCCTTGCAGTGTCACTGGGGAGTAGATGTTTAACCAAATCTACCATACACATCAAATGTATTTTATATTACACAATCAACCAGTTGGGGAACATGTCTATACCACCTGTACACACTATATTGGCAATGCTGAATGTACTGCAATGGAATGTGTCGGATGTGGTGATTGGTGATGCTTAAAGGGGTATTTGGCTCATGCTTTTGACTCAAAAATCTTAAAATTGGCTCCTGCTTTAAGCCTTTCTCAAACCTTTACCATTAACTTAATCAACCAGGTTAAATAGCTAACTCTAATCCTTACCATAGCCCTTAAGATTAAACCCAAACATCAGAGTAAAATACCCTACTCCATTATCATCCTTGTACAGAGTCAACAACTATTTTTAAAGTACATTTTAGTTGTATAGCTACACATCTAAAAGTCTGAGGTAAATTGGGGCTATATTGTTGCTAGAATAACACCCCTCTTCCCTACAAAGCACAGAGGATTTTATATTACATTTGGATATGTTCCAGATAACTTATTCAGCAAATGTGACGGTTTTAATGTAGAACGTTTGAGGGATATGAATGAATGCAAAATTGTAGGGAGGGACCAAGGCTAAATGGCCATTAAGCTACTTTTCAACAAGGCTATAATGCTAAATATAGGAGAATGTGGCCAAGAGTTGTTTTTTTCCTAGTTAAATACTATAAAATGGTTTATTTGATTTAACTTTTACAGAATGCTTGGGGAAAATGCAATTCATAGTAATCATTTCAGAATGTTTCAGTTCTGCATTTTGGGCCTATTCAGTTTAGAAGCCTGGGGGCTGCTAACTCCAAACTGAGTTGACGAGCGAATACATGAATAAAAAATCCTAAAAATTGCCAATGAGCAGGCCGATAAAAACAATGACAATGTTTTAGTTTGGCCAAAATACCCTCATTAAACGCAAACCCTCTGTTATTGTTGTCACGCTGTGGCCATGAAAGTGACTTTTGTTTGTTTGCGGTGAGCAACAGCCCTGAGGACAGTGCGTGTTCTTGACAGAGACTTAGAACAGTCAGACAGAAGACTTGGAGGGTCACGAGGGCCTACGGTTTCACAGCGGCAGTGACATTCACGTCGAAGCGCTTCGTGTGTGCCGACTGCATGCATACACTGTGGATGTGTCCTTCAGGCGGCCTGAATGCTCAGATGGGTGGGCTGTTGTCTCCAGGGCGAAAGAATGGAGCAGCAGTGGAGGGTGAAATGTCAGGGCTGGGTAGGTTCGTTTCTTAATGGAATCGGTTACAGTTTCAAGTTACATGTTCAAAACTACAACCAGTAATGTAACATTCTGATTTATCTGATAACTTCGTTATTCTATAATAAAGGAAAAAAGGAATTTAAACACTTGAAAGATATGTAGCAGTACATAAGTGGATTTGCCTTTTTTCTTTAAAGATAGGAATGTACAAATGGAAAATGTCCCTTAACATTTGAACAGATAGAAAAACTAAAACAAATAGGTGATCCCTTAACTCTAAAATGCTTCCAAAAGCTAGGTGTGAGCTTATCAGTTGACTGAGTGTCCCTTCAGTTGCATTCACCCGTGTGGAACAAATAATAATTTCTTGTTGTGGAAGCCTTAGTACATTGTGAGTTGTTGGGATATTGTCGCAATAAGACAGGTCAGTAGGTACAGTTGAAACAACAACATTGCGGAAAACCTATTAATAATCCATAGCGATCCCACCTAAAACCCGGCCATGAGGTGTCATGAGACAGAAGCATTGTTGGTAGAAAAGTACGTGGCCTGCACCAGAGACAGATGATGTAATTTACGGAACGTCAACAAGGTCATTTTTCAACAGGATCCTCCTGAATCCCCTCAGCAGTAACTCCACGCAATGCTTTTTCTTATCCACAAAAGCAGCTCTCTCCAGAAACGATGTGGCTATTTGCAACGGTACATGTATTTATACCAAACCACTGCCGAAGGGGGTGTAGTCTACCGTAGCCAGTCTGCTCTGTAGCTGGAACCACGGCCTTCACAGTCCCAAATCTGCACCCTTCATTTTTCCATGGTATCATACATGATTTATGAACCCAAACTAGTAGGGAGGAACTCTGCAAGGTGACACTAGTGCTCTCGAATCGCCTCTGGGCTTTTCGGGAAGAATGTCTTTGAGTAGCACCAACAGAACCCCTATTGATGTACGACCGTGAAACCCAGCCATGATAGCAGTCCCACACAAGTTTGTGTGCACTTGGAAACCAGGCCTTGGCCCATTTCCGGAAATGAGCTAATAGACCTACGCACGTGAAAAGGTCAGCGTCGGAGCTGAATGAGACCGCAAACAAAGTGGCGTCTGCCTGGTGCCATGGCCCTAATATGCTGAGTCATCCGGTGAACAAGTGTAAAGGGGTTGAGGGTGGAACTGGGAATGCGACTGATGTTGAAGCTTCTCCATTAGCATTCAAGATGCAGAATAAGCCAGTGTCATTTTTTAAATCTTTTGTATCTTTTTTTTTATCCATCTACTTCCCAAGAATGGGACCCCGAAAGCTGTATAGATTTCCACAAACAATTGGCCTTATCTCTAAAGCCCCTTTCACAGGGCTAGAAGGGGGAGAGATAGAGGAATGAAATGACAGAGAGAAATGGAGAGCGAGAGACATTGGTATAAAATATACCCGACGTTTAAGCGAATGCCTAGCATAATAGGCCAACAAAAAGCTATCTCTTTTCCCGAAGGAGAGAACGGAATAAAGATGTCGGCCTGGCGGATTGATAATCTGCTCCCCCTATTATTTGTCAGGCGGAAGAGTCAGACAGACAAGGCTGTGACGTAAATCAGGACATAATATCGGGCTTTATAACAAATCCGTCTGTAATGAGACTTCAAGGTTTCACAATACTTGCACTGAGGCAAAGGAAAATACACCAACAGACCGTACAACGGACTGTTCTGTTGCATATTATTTCCGTCAATGGTAAATGGCCATATCCATCACTATCAAAATAACAATTATTGTGTAAATCAATGTAGTGGAATGGACTGAAAAGTGATATCAAGGCAGCTGTTTGCCCATCTTTTTAGATATAAGAGAGGATCTTAAATGACTCAGAAGAAGCAATTTTTAAAGCATTTAAAACCTTATTTGAACAACAGTTACTCATATACTGCACTGTGCTCATGCGGGATCTGTGTGTGTGTACATACGCATTTTGACTATGCCCTATATTTCATGGCTTTTACCTTAAGGCACTAAGGCCAGAGAACAAAATTTAGAGAATAAATTGAGTTAGGCTATGTGGATCTGAAGAATAAACCCCATCTCATAGCCTTGACCACATCAAAAGTGATTACACTCAACTTCCCAGTTAACATTCTTATGGAATGTATTCACAGAAATAATCTCACATGCCAAAATACTAGAAAAAGAAGAAAAGAAGTAGATATCATCAGTTTTACATTTACAGAAACCATGTTTGTGGTCAGTTCCCTTTTAATTGAAATCAAATGAAACAGTAAACCAAACTCTAATTCCAATTATTTTATTTTCTCTTTAGTAAAAAGCCCAAAAGATAATTGGAATTCAGTGCAGTCTTAAAATGGCTGGAATTGAAATTAAATTAACCCTAACTACAACTAACACTCTAGAAATGGTTATCAAATTGCATTTCATTAGGTGCCAGAGACAAAAAATAAAATATAAAATCACTCATAAAACAATAAAAATCACCCTGTGGAAGGTTACGGAGTGAAGAACAGCTAAGCTTTGTGTGGAAACTGTAATTATGCAGTGATAATTCATGAAGCTTTTTTATGTTTGTGTCTGCAAAATCATTTCGTCTTCGAAGTCAATTATTGCATGGGAGAGAAGATTGTCTTTTTCCTGCAGAAAATAGGCCATAATTGAAATTGATGTTGTTCATTCATTTTTACGTGATTGGGGGAATATTACATACATCTGGTGGAAGGGCAGAACATTTTAGGGGCCTTTTAGTGGTTCTTGGAAAAAATTATTATTGGCAAGGAATAGAAGCTTTCTTATGTTTGTTTCCCACTTTCACTTTGCGATTACTCTGGCTTGCCTGTTTGCATCACAATGAGGATTTTTTTTTTGGTGTTATGGCTGTTATCTGCGGACTGAATCATAGTGGAGAAAGTTTGGCATTGGTCCCGAGTCACATCTGAACTTTGTAGCCTTATTCCCTTCAGAGTACACATATCTCCAGGGCAATATAAGTAGTTTCTTATGTTAGAAAAGCAGGCACCATTTTGTAGGGTATCACGATGTATTGCCACCTATCAAGACTCCCTCTCTCAGAGTGGGAGTCCCCCTCCTTCATTTTAACTACCTTTCCTGTTTCTTTTTCTCTAATCCCCAGTGGATGAAGAAGAGGTGAATAGATTTACATAACCAACCGAGGACCCATCCGTATAACATAATATGAAATCTATTAATGAGGCTGGTGTTGAACTGGATCTGCATTCGGCATAACCAACCATTTTGAAGGTGCAAACTGACTCGCAGAGGCAGCACTGTGGCTGAATGTATCACCTGATCAAGTTCACATCCTAAATGGTACCCTGCATAGTGTGCGTTTTTGTCTAAGCATATACGGCTCTGGTTAGAAGCAGCGCAACACAAATGGAATATACTGCATATTTGGGAGCAGGCCTATCGGCCAACAACTCCTTCCTTTACTAATCCCTGGTGGTTTCCCACATTGCACACTATGCCCTATTTGGCACACTACTTTTGGTTTTAGCTACAGCACTTTAGGCAAACCCATAATACTCCATAGGATAATAGTGCACTAAGTAGGGAATAGTTGTTTCTGACACATTTCATCTTCACTTTAAATCGGCAACACATGCGCAGAGGATTTGAATGTGAGCAAAACAACACGTTCATTACATTATCAGTTAATAAAGGCAAAGTGGTTAGCAGACCCTTGATAGATGTGTGTGTGTGTGTGAGCCTGCATACATTGTTTTAATGAATGCTAAACACTTGAGCTCAGGCTGACTCAAAGCAATAAGCACCTTCTGAATGTGTAATTATGCCGTCATGTTTATTAATGTGTTTATCCCTTAGCGACGGGACAGGCAGCAATAGACAGAGGTAGACAGGACGCAAACCTGATTATTATTTCAAAGACAGCGATGGGAGTTGGGTGGAGAAAGCAAGTGAGAGAAGAGACATAGATAGACATGGAGAGGACAACATACAGGGTGAGTGGGATGTAGAGAGAGAGGTAGAGTAAAACATACACGTAAAGGGACAGGGAGATAGGAAGGGAGAAAGAACAGATTCAGGTGTACCAAAGGAACAGACCATCCACAGAGAGCAAAATGCTTTCTGTAAACCCCTGTTACATACAATTGATGCCTGACATCTTCGCTACATCTCAGCCAGATTGGAGAGCAAGTAGTTGATTACAAAAGGACATGCCGCTACGTAAATGTCACAAGAGGCAAGTGTCAAAGGAACTGTTATGGAGCGAGTAGAGAGAAAGGAGAGATAGTAGAGAACAAGCCAGAAGGTGGAAAGAGAGGCTTTTGCCTAAAAGTCAAAGGGAACATCATTAAATAGGTATTAATATCTGAAATATTAACATATGTTTAATTGAAACGATGTCCCAATATGATTCCATGTCAAATGTATCGCATTACATAGAGAATATGGAAAGCACATATAGTATAAAAATGCAGATATTACTTCATCACTATCCAGATCTACACTGCACACCAAAATCACACAGTGTCCCAATGAACAAAATATATTAAAGATCATAATCCTTACTTTACACTGTGTAATTCATTGTGAACAAAATGACATTGCAATGGTCAGTAAAAACCAAAATTGAGGGCTAAAACCCAAGCCGAAAAACTAAGTAAACCCCAAAAGTGTTCAGTGTTCTGGAACTACACGCTTCTAAAAAAATTGAAAGTATATATTGTGCTTAATCCTAACTTGTTACTGTTATGGTTTTGCTTGATGTATAGACATTTAGTACAGCCTTTTTCACATAGTCTATTTAATCCTTCTTGTTGTAATAGCTGATTGCTCAGTACACTCTCAGTACTCTCTCCCCTTGTTGGCATCTTAGACGCCAACATCTCTTGTACCACTCCTTTTCTCATATGATATCACCTCCTATGATGAAGGACAATGTACTTATTATAAATTGCGTTGAGAGGAACACACTTATTGTCGCTCTGCATAAGAGAGCCCACAAAATGACCAAAACATAAAATCACTGGCTGTTCCAACTTGTTCCAAGTTGTGTGAATTTCTCATAATGTAACTCAGTAGTGTGTATAGACCCCACATGCCTGTATGCACTCCCAATAACATCTGGGCATGCTCCTGATGCTCCTGGTATCTTGGGGGATCTCCACCCAGACCTGGATAAAGGCATCAGTGAGCTTCTGGACATTCTGTGGCGGTGGATTCACCGATGCATACCGTCTCAGGTGTCTTCAATTAATCCAGGAACTGCCTACACGCTCTGGCTATGAGAGGATGAGCATTGTCCTGCACCAAGAGGAACCCAGGGCCCACTGCAGCAGTGTAAGGTCTGACCATGGGCCTGATTATGATACTTCCAGCAGGGTACTGTTGGCTAGAACATGGAGGCCTGAACATGGAGGCCTGTACGACCCTCCAAGTACATGCCTCCCCAGACCATCACTGACCCAACACCAAACCGGTCATGCTGGATGATGTAGCAGGCAGCATAACGTTCTCCAGAATCTTTGAAATCTAGACTCTTTCAATGACAAACCTGCCAATTCTGATGTTCTCTGGTGCTGGGCTGTGAACACCGATCCCACTTGACAAAGTAAAAGACGAGTCTGTTTTGGAAATTGTAGTCAGAAACATGCAGACCAGTAATCTGTTGGAAGTCATTTCGTAGAGTTCTGTCAGTGCTCCACCAGTGCACAAAAAAGCAGATACTGGTCCTGCTGATAACGGTTGATGCCCTTTCACAGCCATGTCCAACATTACTTGTGTAATAGCCCTTCTCTTGGTATCTCCTCCAAGCTCTTAAGACTGTACTGGAAGACACACCAAACCTTTCTTCGACTCCACGTAAGAGCTGGACAGCCTGCGCAACCTCAATGAGCTGCAAGGTATTGCCTCATGCAACCAGAAATTACACTCGCAAAACTAGAGAAGAATCAATCAGGAAGTATAATGAGAAAGTGTTTGTTTGTGTACACCACCTGCAAAGCAATTTCTTTTGGAGGGTTGTCTTGCTGTTGCCTCTCCAGTGCACCTGTTATCACTTTCATTTGCACCAAAACAGGAGACATTAATTCACAATCACTTATACTTCCTAACTGGACTGATTGATATCCCTAAGTTAATTTACTTGGGTTTATACTGAGCTGATTACCTGTTCCCTTAATTTTTTTGAGCAATGCTTATATGTGTATAGTGATGACAAAAACATATGTATACAGTAAATACATGTTTTTTCCCCCTATTACCTACCTCTACCCATTTCACAACGCAGTAAACTGCATTACTATTTATCACAAAGACCACTTCACATACATACATTTTGCAGAGTACAATCTGGAGCGTAATATTTTCTTCTTCAATTAACTACATGAAATATGAGCAGTATGTAATTAAGGGTGGGATTCCCCAAATCTTAAAATGTGTCTAAAAGCCCATGGTCATCCTCCATAATAGGCCATTATCCACACCTGCTCCAGCACAGAATAAGTTTAATTAGCATTGTTCACATTCAAATTGTGAATTATGCAAAAGGTACATCTGCTACATGTTTTATTGCAATAGATGTAGAAATTTACTCTAATACACTTCAACCTATGTATCTGTTCTTTGAATGTATTAACCTACCACGCATATATTGAGTTAATACTAGCTTTGGAGCATGAATTGCAATTCTGAAATTGGGAATGTGTTTTTCCGGAATCAGTTTTTCTTTCCACTCTGTTCTGATGAACTTTTCCACTTCAATGTCTTTTGAGTAGACATGGGGTCAGGCACAACGAATGGGCCTGTATCTGGAATATGGAACTTTAATGATTTTACTCAGAGGAAGGGTCTCTTTGGGTGAGGGAAATGGGAAACATCTCAACATTCTTTGGTATATAAAAATAACTATGTTGTATAGCTACCACACCTTAAATAGTACACTTATATATAGTATATATAATATCTTGAAAATCCAGAGTATAGTTTGGGAAAAATATTCCTCTATAACATCTTTGTTATATGTTAAAGTATTTATCTTTTCAATTACATTTGAACAATATTTTACACCTTCAAAGTGTTTTGTTAATGTTGTTTTAATCAAAGGCAGAAAATCCCAAACGAATACATTTCCATTCCAGTTTGTAACACAACAAAATGTGAAAAGGTCCTTGGGGGTGCTAGATACTTATAGATGAAACTATATCAACACAATCTATTTTTATGTATAGTTGCTAGTGTAATGAAGCTAACATTGGCAGAATGCACAGTATACAGAGCAAACAACTGTACAAAAAACTAAAGGAACAGAGAACACAACATATAAAACATTTCAAAAATGCTTTCTGAGGCACACTTTTTGATGCAGTGCTGCGATCGGACACAGTTGGAAAGAAAATGTATAGACCGTGCTTGCTCTTCAATTATCATTAATCAATGATGCCTCGTTAGCTAAACAGTGTCATAACTGCATGCTAGTGTATTAACTATAAAGCTGATGATATGCTGCAGAGTACAGGTGCTGGTAATGAACTAATTTTGACTTAAAATTGTTTACACAACAACTGCTGTCAACACAGGCCAACAATACTGCGTAAAACAATTGATAGAATATCCCGTGCATAAAAGATAGATGTTTTGCCAAGTTGAAATGGCATGTCCTAGAGTAGGACATTTATTGAAAACGTCTGTCACAGCATGTTTGCCACCTTCAGACATTCCCTTTCGCAAATTATCTTCATAGTGAGAAAAAACAAATACTCAACTGTGTTTTCCACAAGTTAAGCATGCACGTGCATGTAAACTGCTCAAAACAATTTAGGTAACACACAATCATCACAGTATAACACCAAACCAATTATACTTCAGGGATATCAATCTGTCCAGTTAGAAAAGCATTAGCGAATGTGAATCAATGACACCTGCTTGTGCAAATGGAAGCAGCAACAGGTGCACTAGAGAGGAAATGGCAAGAAAACCCCCTCATCCAGCATGACTGATTTGGCGGTGGGTGAGTGATGTTCTGTGGAGGCTTGAGTTATCGTGATGAAATTCACTCAAGTTGGAACAGCCTGTGATTTCAATTGTTTACTTTGATTGTTGGTGTGAGTTTGAAATCAGTACTGAATTGTTTGGTGATATTGAATTTAATTGAAAGTTTTTACGTCATTTACATACTGACTTTGATCTGTAGTATATTTCCTTCATCGAGACCAGATGTGCGATTTAACTGTTCCCTTAATATTTTGGAGCAGTTTATTTGCTCTTGTGTGTGTGGCTGTGCATTTGGGTGCGCGGCTGTGTGTCTGCCCTTTCATTTGAGACACAGCAGTGTCTCATGCTTGAATGTCAGCTTTCAGAAAGCTAGGGCCCCCTGCGTTAGATTATTACCATGCACAAAGACTCCTTCAGCAAGTGTAAAACAGACACAGGGCCAAGCACCCTGAAATAGCTATGGCCAACCTTTCAGACAAATGCTAAATCTCAGAGACAAAGTGAGAGAGAGAGATAAGAAGAAATGAAGAAATTGCGATAGACAAAAAGAGAGAGCAGACAAGAAGAACGCTGCTCCCTGTAGAGGAAAGTCTGCATAAAGTCTGAATACTTCCTGACAAATTATAGAGAGAAAAGGGCAGAAAGCTGCCTCAGTTAATACAACAGGAAAATGCCTGGCAGAAAATTAGGAAAGTTGACCCATATGCCTTAAGTGTTGAAAGGTTGAGTGAAAGCCAGATGTAATGCAATAATCCAGCAGTAAATGGCTTTATATGTAGATGTCAATATCACTGGAGTTATATTACTCATTTATATTCAGCCTATAATTTGGCCAATGTGAACTGCTTAACCAACTTTCAAAGCATGTGCTATGCCCTTGAAACATTTAAAAAATATTTAATTCCAGAATACAGATCTTAATACCTGTCCTTGAAATTAAATAACTTGTGAAATGATTCCTTTTCCATCAAATGTTTATAAATGGTAGTTAACCGGTTGTTAGCTAGCCAATGAGGTGGCATGACTGCAAAATATTTAAACAAATGGTGACATAAAATTGGTTTCAGCCTTTGGAAAGAATTAAACATGTAAAATGTGGATTGGCAATGGCAATATAAAAGTTTTACTTGGAACCAGCGATCGCTGCTTTCCTGGCATAACACTTGACTACTAAGTTACCATGCTTCCCAAATATGCATTTATTGTTGTTATAGCACACTTGTATGGCATCAACTGTTGACCCTGAACGTGCTGTCTGATTATCAATAATGAATGATATACTCCACCATGCTTTTCATTCTTTGAGTGCCTTCAGGGACCTCAGTGTGGCAAGCAAGTGATCACTAGTTGAAATCTAAAGGGAAAGTATGAAACTAATCTATTGTCCAACAGCTACTGGCAAAGAGGGAGACAGGGGAATGTGCGTGTGTGAGCGTGTGTGTGTAGACATTTTAGGCAGACTCGGGGGCCCCAGAGAGAAAGATGGATCTCCATGGAGTATAATGGAAGCTGGGGTTTCTATTCAAGCCCTCAGCAAGGTTTGTGATGGAGTGCCTAAACAACAGCTAGCCACCGGGGAATTTATCACAATCCACCAAAATCCCCCATCCAAAATAGCAAACTATTTCCTATGTAGTGCACTACTTTTGACCAGCCAAGGGTCAAGGGTATTGCAGAAATATGGTGCAAATTGGGACACAGGCTTTTCTGACTCCTAGCATAGATTTTGGAATGATTGTCCGTAAAAGAGAATGGACGATGGCTCTGGTACCATTCGAACACGCGGCTAAGAGCATCAAGAAAAATTACATCTGACAATAGAACCCTACTACACTCTCACACAGACTGCAGAATTCCATCTTTGACCTATTCTGTCCATCTTCAATCCATTTCATCCATCCTTAATCTATTAATCTCCAACTACTTCATATTTTCCATTGTCTTTCACCTCAAACACTCAAAATGGAAAAAGCAATCACAGCTGATATTTTCTGAATTCAGTGTTTCTAAGTGAAGAATATACAATTGTTAAGTGAAATGTTGCAAATAATCCATGACTCATCTAATAGCAGTTTGGTTATGATCAATCAGACATACACAGGAAGAGCTGTAATGATGATGGATGATCTAATCATTAAATGATACTATGCAATTATAGTAGACAATATTTTATAGGTTTTGCATTTTGAATCAATGTCCTCTGGATTGCAAGAACTACTTTAGCTACAAAGCAACACAGGACCACTATTCACCTTCCATCAAATAGGATATGTGGAATCAAAAAAGTTGTGTGTGTCTCAGTGTAACCTAAATGAGTCTGTGGCCACAGTATGGGCTGAATAGTCCATAGAATTATCAAATAATGCTATGCCTTTTGAAAGCAGAATCATTAAGAATGACAAATCTGTGTTTTGCTTTGGCATGCACAGCTAATAAAATCACTTACCTGTTGTTTAGGAGTTCAGAGGAAGAGGGGCAGAAAACATAAAAGAGAGAAAAAAGAGATTTAACAACAATGGAACCTCTGCCTCACATCAGCATGACATACATTGCAGTGCAGTTTATGTGTATGTGTTATTTAGCTGGTGGTGGACACTAGGACAGTAAAACAAAGCAAAATGCCAGAAGACATTTTCCCACACGCTATATTCCTCTCTTAGGATTTAAGACAACAATTGGGGACATAATTAGGGGTTTTGTTTAGGAGTTTGTTTAGGTCCATGTAGTTGTTTGTTTTAGTTTTAAGTGTGTCTGTGTATGTGTGTTTAAGAAGGAGAACGAAAACACAAAGTAACACAGGGAGAGTGATACAGAAACACATTCGGTACACAGGGATAGGGATCAACTGGAGATGGAATGAGAGAGGTGCAGCGAGGCTGAGCTTCATGCCACAGTTGGAGGAATACTGACTGCTGTTCTGCTACCTGCATGCCTTCACATCTGAATGAAGACATCCCACCCTCACAGCCTCTGAGAGAGTATTACTAGAGGGCCCAGTGAGAGAGCGGTTCATTGCCAAAGCTATCCCCTTGAAGGAGAAATCCGCAATAAGTTTCAATCTCTCCCTGCATCAGGTGAAGAGTTGTGGGTGCAGGGAGTAGTTCATAAATATTCATTTCGGGGGAGGGTAAACTGTTTTGAGCTCTACGGGGCTTCACATTTTGCCATGGCATGAGGAGGAGGAGCAACAACACTGTCATCTTGCTATTGCCTGAACCCTTACCTTGAGAGGAGAATGGAGCAAGTTTGCCAACGTGCTTCTACATTATGAAATTAAATGGCATTTGAACCACTAGAAGCATGAAAGACATTGATTGATTTCCAGAAGACCAACACGTAATTTTTCAAGCAAGCTGTCAAAATGAAGATCAAAATGTGTGTTTCATTTTCATTATGAAACGTTTCTTTTCCGTAAAATGACTATTTGCAGAAAGAATTGTACAGTTACAATGACTATAGCTCTTAGTCATAGTCAAATATACAAATATTAGAAAATAGATTTATTTGCCTTGGGCATGGGGCTTCCATACCAGTCAGCATGCTCCTTTTTGCATAACAGGGTCATATGGTCTTATGAGAACTAATCTGTGATTTTGTCAGGCTATTGTCAAAACTTTAGAAATAAATGTGATAGAACACTTGTACTGCCGTTGACTGAATATGAAAACTGTTGACCATGCTTAAAATAGATTACTAAAGCATGCAATAAAATAAAGCATTTGACATATGGACAAGCTGGCCATAAATGGACAAGCTTCAGGCTATATTATCTACAGAGACTAACAGCAGTGCCTCCTTCAATTTCTGTGTGAGGGTCATTGCAACAGGAATAAAACGCATAAGGTCTTCCAGTGCAGAGGAACACGTGCACATGCACAGACACTTCTGGTTACTGTTCAGACGCTCTAACCCTAGGATACAGTCACCTGAAGATATGCTGCATAGTGACTACCTACTATAGGCCTGGAAGAGCGCAAGCCTGAGGTTTAGGATTGATACCTGGAGGTAGGACCCGAATGAAGTGCTAATCAGCATTTTGACCAGCCCTTTCCTTTTGAGAAGCCTCAGTGACGAAGTAAAGACTTCTGTGGGTAATGGCCAGTTCATTCAGTCTCCACGGGGCAGAGGGATGATGCTTTATGGGCCGCTACGAGGCAGTTCTGTTCAAACACACAGTAAGTCACAGACACACCAGCCCCATCACATATTAAGAGAGATCCGGCGCTTTGAGCCATTTTGC
The DNA here is from genome assembly GCA_016801125.1 of Novumbra hubbsi. Lineage (NCBI taxonomy): Eukaryota > Metazoa > Chordata > Actinopteri > Esociformes > Umbridae > Novumbra > Novumbra hubbsi. The sequence continues at coordinate 144,506 of JACXGK010000105.1, read as the reverse complement.
TTTTGTTCAACCTAGACGGTTGAGCCTCAGGGCATATAGATTTAAAAAAGGTTCAAAGAGCTGTCCCTTTACCCCCTCTTTCTCCCTCCCTTTCCGTCACAATTTTCTTCTTTCTGTTCTTCTCCCTCTGCTTTATTTTTTCTTCTTCTAGGATGGCATGTGTGTCTGCATATATGATGCATGACTCACTGTGACCACGGAGAGCTGTGAGGTAACTGTGCTATCAGAGAGTTGTTTACAACACAATACATGCACCCCAATCCAGGAAATAGAACAGCAACTCAAAACGCTTAGACGTTAGGCAGTTCAGATTAGCTGTATATTTATGAGTCGCCCCATGAAGCAGGAAGATAAGAGACCATTTCAGTCAGCCCGGTAATATCATTCATTTACTTTAGCTGTGGAGATCAATATCGACTGAAAGAGGTCAGAATAACTTTCCTTACAGTTCAATTCAGAACCTTGAATGAGCTGGGACCAAGGACTGATTAAGGTACTGAACTAAGACTGACAAGGTCATCCTAGCAAAGAGTCTGAGTCAAAGTCAGAGCCTTATCAGAAAGTCAAAATTAACTTATGATGTGTCCCAAACGGCACCTAACAGCACCTAAATATATGATGCATTATATATTTACACTCATGTTAACTGTGGAACTAGCCAATAGTTTTGATATAAAGCACACATAAGTGCAGCAGCTAATTTGTAGCTAGCTATGCAAAGTTGGCTAATTTGCAATAAAATAAAACATGTAATATGTAAATTGTAGGCATTTAGCAAACATTCTCATCCCTAGCTTAGGACTCAATCTTTTGTTCACTAGATAGATTTCACAACCAAAAGGGTAAGTGCTGCCAGACTACTGCCTCATGCTAACCCGTAAAGAAGTGTATCCGTTAGCGTAATATTTGATATTTAGATTTGATTAGCTAATTCAAGAAAGAATGGGCAGATTTGGTTTACCTGGGGGGAGTGGCTTAAACATTAGCTTTTGAGGCAGCTGCGACTCACAGGCACATTTTATGGCACATTCATCCTTATTGTTACCCACATGGGACCAGAACAAAAAAGTAGGAAAATGTATGTGCTCATTACCGTTGGCAATTCAGTGATATTATATCATGATTATTATACCAGAAATTGCTATCCACCAAGGCAGAAAAATACTAAGAAGTCACATTTTGAAGTTGTACTTTTTTGTAACATAGACGTTTCATAGAGTTAAAGTTTTTCGATTCAGCGCCAAATGTACCAATGTGAAATAAAATCATCCGCCAACACTTGTGTGTTTTGCTCTTCTCCATTTTGTCGCAATACATTACAAAGGAGTTACGTAAGTCCCTCTACTCTCTCATTTGGACCTGTTGTTTTTACGGTCTCGATCTCCTACGTCTTACAGCCATGAGTAATAAAATGACAAGCACCAGCAGTGTTCCGGCGACGTTATAATCATGTTTACATTCCCCATGGTGCACTGCGCCTTGGGTTCTCCCCCCACCTGTTAGTTGCTGATGAGCACAGCACTGAGCTTGAATGTTTGTTGTTTGCCACGCCACGCCCCACCCCATATTTATATTTGTGCAAATACAAGGCTGCCCCCAAGTGTGCCTGCTTGGGGCGGCTACCGGAAAGCGTATTCCTCATCTCTTCTTTCTTTCTGTCTTTCATCTCTCTCACTCTCTATCTCTCCCTTTCATCACCACCGCCATCTTACTAATTCATTATTCAAATGTTCATTAGCTTGTGAGCTGTCACAAACTGTTTTATTCGATACCACAGGCATTTCCTCTCGGGAAGAAAATAAAATGGGTCGGGCTAGTGTCTAAACGATCACAGGGTGGCTTCGGCACGGGCCGAGGCGGCCGACTGATTGGCGCCAGGTCATAAAGCCACTGGCGTATCACGGCAATTAACTCAGTGTTCTTTTTAAGGTGAGGATAATCATGCTTTCAGTGGTAATATGTTGCAGATGTTTATCTCCACGGCACCCGCATGGCGTCTGGGCGGAAGGCAATTAAGAGGGCACACCAAGTATTTACATGGGTCAAGTTCCATTTACAAGACATTAGAGTTTTGGAAGGGATATGCGTTTAATCCACTGTTTATGGTCATTAACAGAATTCAACTGCTTTCAGGTATTTCTAAATGATAATTAAATGATTTCTCAAACCAACACATACAACTTATTATATTAATGACTGTTTAAGTAAGTCAACAAAAACAAATACTTCAAATAAGTAAGTCTACAAAAACAAATACTTAAAATTCAAATATGTGCCGACTTGTTTTCAACTGAATCCCACTGAAATGTGACTGTAAACATATTTCAACTCAAGAACTGCCTTCACCGGAAGTCTATTTGTACTCTTTGTGATTCCTTGAGTCAAGCTAGCAAGTTAGATTATCCGATAGAGCAAACACCTCCGGTTACTTACAAGCCTAACAGCCTTTACAGAACATCAGCGGTTGCCTTGTTGAGAGTGGAGTCTAAGACACAGACTTCAAAGTTTGTGTGTGTTCGCAATGCTGGTGAAAATGTCTCGTTTCAGTCAGGGTTCACTGAGAAAGAGCTGACCTCACGGTGGAGTAAGAGAAGATGGGAGACCAATAAACATGACATATTTTACTTCAGAACATTAAACAGGGAAGTGGATGACGTCAGAGACAATGTGATTAAACTACGATTATCTAATTGCAAACCTCAACCTCAGATTGGGTTGTAAAATCTGTACTGGGGACAATGCCACTGGCACACACATTTTTTCTTTTTTTAAAAGGGAGAAAATTGCATATCCTGTTGTTTGTCAGCTGAAAACAGAGTTGTGTGGCTATAGTCAGAAGTATGAAACCTTTGGGCCTTCAGTAGTCTATTTGCTGAAGAAACATCATAACAGCCAAATGATGAGCCTGCAATAATAATGAAGACAGTGGAACTTCCTTATAGATAAGAGGTCAAATGTGATCATCTACTGCGATAGAACACGCCTAAACCCCAAAAGTTGGCATCTGGAGCGACAGCAAAAACAGAAGCAAGTGTATGTTTGTGTCTTCATGTATTTTCACTATAATCTCTTGTTTCTCCCTCTGGTCTTTTCTTAGCGGTGACTTCTTGGAGCAAACCTGAATTACAGCAAATGGAATAATGTTTTCCAGAGGCAATATTAATTGCTTTCAATCCTGCACATTTGGCTGTGAGGCAGAGTTGTTTTACTGTTTCAAAACACATTTCCTGTAAATCTAGAAATATTGCAATGTATCTCGACAACTGTTAGTAAAAACGATCAAACAAAATCAAACAAAATGCCACCTTCTGGGGTTCAGGTTCTAAGAGAAATATTGCACTACAGCATTTAAATTTTGCACCCTGTGAATTCTACTTTTCTTACTCTCAACACTAAGTTGAGACTACGACTGAGTTATTTATTTTATTAAATAAAGCAGCAGCTCTAAGAGGTAAGAAAGAGTGGAGAATTAATGGTTTTCCCACAAAGTTTTTTTTTCTTCAGTTTTTTCTCTCCTTGCAGGTGCTGTAGATTCCGACAGGTACAGTATTCTGCACTTTTTATTAACAGATTCTACGAGGAGGGATGTAAGGAGGGAAGCATGGAGGGTGAAAAGAGTAATTACTTCATCTCTTTTGTGTTCCCTGCAGTCACAACAAAGGAGGGTACCAGGCAGCGAAAGAGAGAGAGAGGGGACTGACAGAGCAAGAAGAAAAAACAGAGAGCGAGCAAGATAGAAAGAGAGAGAGAGGGTGAAAAAAGAGAGGGAGGGAAAGAGACAAAGAAAATAAAGCTAGAGAGAAAGAAAAGAGAGATAAAGACGGAGCTTAGAGAGACATAGTGTTCGCAGCATGGTAGCTGTGGATGTCTCCTTCTTCTGCCTTTGTGTTTGAGCCTCTCAGAGGAGGCCCGATGTGTGCTGCTGTGCCGAGCTGCTCACACAGTAGACACTGCTCTGTAGCACCTATATGTGTTTCTACACTCTCCTGATGATATGTACACCCTCCTCAAGAATACTCTGACTCCCAAAAAAGTCAGGTTAGCCATTGCCTCCCCAAAAAATATGGAATAGAAACAAGCTTCCCACTCAAGTCCAAGATGTATAATAATTTCAGTGGATGAGTCAAATCTGTGAGGATATTTTGTGAGCTGTAATTAATGTTAAATATCATGTGTATCTTCTACAAAAATAACAAAACAAAAAGGAATACTTAACCACAAAGCTTGGGGAAGTCAATGGTAGACAAACAGCTGAATATGTCTGGGAACCAGTTGAAATCAAATGTGGCAAAACAGAATGCAGTTTTAATTTTGGGATTTTTATCTGCATCAAGGCTGACTAGTGGAAGAAGCAACTTGGACTAAAAGGGATTTGGTGTGAGGGGTCTGAAAATGTAACCTCCAATAAAACACATTCAAAACATGTTTGCCTATACAGCGCAAAATTCTCTAGGCCTCAAAGTTAGTCGTGAAAATGGTGTGATTAGAGAATAAGTCAGTGAGGGACTGAAAGGACTGGCTGCCTGAATGGTTCACTGACTAGATGGCTGACAGTCTGACTTGACATAGTTAAATGAGTGAACTGATGAGTTCACTCATCTGATATCTCTTTTCATCTGAAGTCCCACCTTGAAAGCAAATCAATGGTTTAGAACTATGAAACAATGTTAGTGACAACCAATTCTGGATATTGACACACTTAGAGAAGTGCATTTCATTTCCAAATCAATCTGCAAGAACCTGAACCTCTTTTGGATTGGAGTTGGTTCGGGCAAATATGGAATAAATAAAAAGTGAATAGTGAAGTGAAGATACACTGCTCAAAATAGTTTATGGAACACTGAAATCTCATAATCAGGTCTCCATGAATAAAATACATTGACGATTAAAATTATTACTGTTCATTGTGTAATAAGTTGAGAGCAGAAAGATGCTAATGGAAACCAACGGCACAAAATCAGGGCTGGATTAAAACTCACGCCACAAATCTCATTTGAAATCACATGCTGTTACAAGTTGAATTTAATTTCATTATGGCAACTAATAATGTGACTCAGTAGTGTGTATGGCCTGCACGTGCCTTTATGCATCCCAACATATGGGCATGCACATGAGGAGACTTGTATTATAATGTGTATCCTTATTGCTTTTGAGGAGTGTAAATATTTGAAATATGTACATAGTGTTACCAAGGCCTATTATCAGACACTGTCACTTCTGTGTTCCAATAACATGTTGTGTTTGCTAATTCAAGTTTATTATTTCTAAAATACTAAATACTTATCATTAGAAAACCCTTTTGTGATTAGGTTAGCACAGTTAAAAACTGTTGTGCTGATTAAAAAACCAATAAAACTGTCCTTTAGAATAGTTGTTGGAACAACTAATTAACAAACAACGTTATTCTAAAACTCCTCAGTCTATTCTTGTTCTGTCTATTCCATGCAAGGAATTGCAAAGAAACTGAAGATCTTGTACAAGCAGGAACACATGGATGGAAAAGAACGTTTGTAAGTGACCATAAACTTTAATATGACCGTTTTTTTCTATGGAGATTTTATAGCTATGTGCTGGATCTTATAAAAAGACATTCTAAGTGTAAACTATTTCCTTTTATAAGATCCAGCACATAGCCATGAAATCTCCAAAGACAAATAATGGCAGAGGAATTAGTCACACTGAAGAGCTTAGTGACTATAAACATTACACTGTCATAGGATACCACTTTTGCCACATGTCTGTTTGCAAACTTTCTACTGTCATGCCCTGGCTGCGAGCCCCTGGCCATTTCAGGGCAGGACTAAAAGTGAGGCCTCTAGCCCTCTTTATGCCGCTGTGGGCTCCCCAGTCAGAGCAGCTGCATTCAGTTGACTCTGATTGGGGAGCCTACTTAGGTTCGTTTTCCAGCCACACCCGGTGTGGTTTATTGTTTGTGTTTGTATGCAACAGCTCACAGTTTGTCCTTTCATTTAGGTCATTTTCAAGCGAATGCGCTACATGTTATTTGTATTTCGTTTATATGTTTGTTTCAAGCCTTTCATTTTGACTTTTACAGTTTCATGTAGTTTGCACCGTTTGTCCTGGATTAAATCACCTTTTTGTTTGAAACTATGTCCGCGTTTGGTTCCGCCACACTACAAGACCGTGACATCTACCCTACTAGATCTGTACTGATGAACTGTAAGTGCTATATTTATGAAGTGGAAGCATCTAGGAGAACAGGCAAACTCACAAAGTGGGGCCCACAAGTGTTGAAGCATGTAGCGGATACAACTATCATATGTTGCATCACTCACCACAAAGTATCAAACTGTCACTGGATCCCATATCAGCACAAGAACTGTGCATAGGGATCTTCACAAAAGGGTTTTGGTGGCTGAGTAGCTGTACGCAAGCCTTGCATGCATAATGACAAGCGTCGGCTGGAGCGGTGCAACGCACGCCACCACTGGACTCCAGAGCAGTGGAAACGTGTTCTCTGAAGTTATGAATCACGCTCACCATCTGTCAGTTTGACAGACAAATCTGTTTTAATGTTCATGGTTGTGGAATGGGATGTCCAACAATCTCATGTAAGTGTAATGGTCGGTTGCCCACGTACTTTTGGTCATCAACTTTTCAGCTCTGGAAGAAATTAAGAGACCACTGGAAATAATGCTTGAATAAGAATCTCATGTATGGCAGCCTTTCCATTCCAGTGTCTGTTGAATTCCAACACAGGAACACGTCATTCGACTCAATGTGCTGCCGTGGTCATTACTGTTCTCTTGCAATAGAACAACTGGATGGCAAAAACAGTGCTAGTAGTACCTCAATACCAATTGAAAAAAATAAATAACTATTGACCATGCCAAACCAGTTTAAAAGTAAAGTTTTGAGTGAGGAAAAAAAGTGTTCAATTCTGACTTTACTGGCAGAGGGATACAGTCAGTGTCAGGTTGCTTCCAAGCTTAAAATTACAAGCCACAGTGTATCGCACCCACTGTGAAAGTTGGTGGAGACTCGGTTATGCCCTGGGGGAGCTTTAGCAAGGCTGGAATCGGGCATGTATGTCTTTGTGAAGGACGCATGAATCAAGCCACATACAAGGCCGTGAAAATGTGTGCTCTAATAATGGTCCTCAACTCTGAGAATTGGTTTTTGGAGCAGGATAATGCTCCATGCTACAGATCCAGGTCAATCAAGACATGAATAGAGGACCCCCGATCAAGATCTTGTCATGGCCAGCCCAATCTACAGACCAGAACCCTATTGAAAACCTCTGGAATGTAAAAGAAAGGTGGAGAGCATGCCAAGAGGCATGAAAGCAGTAGTTAAAATCTGTGTTATTCCACTAAATATTGATTACTGAATGCTTCCTAATTTAAAACATTAGTATTGTGTTCTTGAAAAATGAATATGAACTTTCTTTGCATTATTTGAGGTCTGACAACACTGCATATTTTTTGTTATTTCCACAATTTTTCATTTACTGAAAAAAAAATGCTCTAAATTACAATATTATTATTCGGAATTTGGGAGAAATGCGGTCAGTACTTTAAAGAAAAAAACGAATAATTGTATTTTACCCAAACACATACACATAAATATTAAGACTAGAGAAACGTATCATTTTGCAGTGATCACTTAAGCTTTTCCAGAGCTGTATATACAAACAGACACATATATAGTAATATTTGGGCATGTTTAAAGTAAGCACAACTGGCAGAGCGACCATGGACACACACTTGTATGTTTCCTGCTATATTCTTTACACAACTGCACTCCCTCGGAACCGACAACACAGCTGTTGAACAAACACTGTTTTTTTTTTGCCCGGTCATTCAGATCACAGTGGTCTGAACTTTTTCACAAATTGCTGACTAGCCATTGGTCTTAACAACAAAAAAACACTAATTGTAATTACCAATGAGATACTAAACGGGACAAATGTATCCCTACATCCAACACAGTGCACTCCGTCTCAGGGCTGTGGACAAAAATTTGTAGTTTATATACTCAGAATGGGGTACCATTTGGGATGAAACATCAACACCCATCAGGTGGCGGCAGTTTGAACCGAGTTGACAGCAGACACATGGGTCACTCTGTTAATTGGCAGCACTGTGTGCCCCATCCAGTTCTCCCAGTGCAACCAGGCATACAATTTACATCAACAACATACATCTTCATCTGGACGCAGAAAGTGGACGCATAATTAAATCACAGTTCAGAAATTATAAATATGTTAGGAAAAGACTGAGAGAAAGGACGAGAGTGACTCGTCTCTGTATAAAACAGGGTGGGGGTTCGGGATTGGCCTTAGCGAAATGTCAAGTTTTTGATTCACCACGGCCGCCGCAAGAGAGACAGGCTCCAGATGTGACCTTTTCAGCTCCTGAATGAAGTTTGTACCGTAGCTCTCTGCTCTGATCGGCCCGCTGCTGGCTGCTTAATTATCCCTCCCTCACTTTCTCGCTCTTCATTTCACTCACAGTCACTGTACATGTATAACTATCCATTCAGGCATTCTTAGTTGCAAGCCATTTCAGTATACATGCAAAAATAGTCATATTTCAAAAATAAATAAGAATGCTTTAAATGCAAGAAATTAATTTTTTTTTTGCTTTTGACTCAGTTACAAAATATTCTTCCTTTTGTAGAAACATACCAATGGCTAATTAAATATTGGGAATCCAGATTTTGGGGCAGTATGTTTATTACTGAAAAATCAAGTATGTATTAAATGCCAGCATGTTACACTTATTTAAGCGTTTTAATTGAGTGCTCATGAAAGATTTTCAAAGCCAAAATAGAGGCAGTAGGGGCAGGCTACCAGTTTTCTGGAGACAAGAAACCTTTGACTCCGCTTGTTTTCTTTATGTTTTTTTCATAAAAAAATGGTTTACAAACCCTTTAGAGATCCATAATCAAAACCCTCAATTGTAACAACTCATATAATTATAAACAGATTTTTGAGATTTTTCTCTTCTTTCCCTGTCCTGCCCTAGTTTGGTGTGTACTCTGTCTGTCTAAATTTACATCATTTAGCAAACTGTCAATCTCTCTGTCTTTTAATGTCTCTCTTTCTCAGATCACACCTGGAGTAGTAATGTGTGTTAATGTCAGTACTATCTTGATATTCAAGCAGTATGCCTTGTTTAATGTTATCAATCATTCTACAGTGTGACGCATAATAAATCCACTGGCCTATGATTCAATTCTCAGACCCATTCTAGCTGTCAAAGCTTTGATTTATATTGTTCGCTTGCATATTCCAATTCAATCTTTATTTCATGGCGTCAGATAACGTCTTTATAGGCTTTGTTCATTATTTTTATAGTACTATACAGGATACAAATGTAGGTATATGTAAGTCAAACTTGTAGGAGCGGCATGGTGTTTTTTCAGCTTTAGAAAAAAGTATCACTCAAAGTCAAAAGTCTATCAGGATCAAGATTTTTGTTTGTGTTTAACATCATCCAAGTGTCTTCAAATAATGTCATTGTTAAGACTTTTAGACGTAAAGGTAAAAATGTTTCACAGTGGGGAAGGTGATTGTTCTGTGGCTCAAAACATGCATTTTATTTACATTCACAAACTCCAAGCATTTTTTGGAAGGACAAAAAAATATTCTGAAATTTGTTTGTGAAGCTTACATGGTTAATAGTAGTTAGCAAAAAGTATTTTTTGATTAGTTTTTAAAAAAACGACACATACACAGTTGCTGCTTTCTGTGTAAATGTCCCTTTGCCCACACAGGCCAAAGCAGATTAGAATTGGTGAACTGCTTAGTTCAATTGCCCCTTTAAACCAGGGTTCCATTACTTAAACATTAACAAAATTGGCACCCCAACAGCATTTTGGTAAAACATCAAGGGATAAGGATGGAGAAATGTAAGTACTCTCAAATTTGCAGACAGAGATATCACACTCTAAACTATGTTTTAAAGCAAGGGCGGTTTACATAAAACTAATGTTTATACAACCCCCATTACAACAGCCAATTTTATTCACTTCAGGCTTGTTTACAAAAAGAGAGTGAACACTAAATAGACATATCTTGTTTGCATAAACATTTAGATAGCGATTACATTTCCACCAGCATGTTCGGGACTTGGCATGCAGGATTGTGTCCGTCAATCATGAGAAAAATCAAGCCATATGCGTGAGCACTGCAGAGAGATTTGATACAGTCAAGACACAATTCTCTTCACACATGCAAAACTCCAGGAGAGCTCAATCAAAAATGCCGCAATTGACCTTCTCAAATCTTCTTTGATACATCTTGGAAAATTAAGTGCAACCTAAACCCTTTCTCCTATAAATACTAATGTTATACATGGGGGGGGCACTGTTTCAAACGAGTGAGAGAGACATACCATGTTAATGCATTTATCTACCATTCGAACAGGCTTGTCCTTTGGTTACAGAAATAAATGTTGCATCATCACTACGGCTGAAGGTGGAATATGTATTCCATATTTGTTTTTTAACTCTACGCCTTTCACAAAAAACAAGGTATACAGATTAAGGCATGCTACATTTGTGGACTTGGGTCGGTGAATAAAAAGGGTTCTTATTGTTAAGAAATGTTGGAGATAAACAAGCTTTTATGACAGATTGAGATGGGATACAATAGTTCTAAAAAGCTCAATGTCTCGTTCTCTATATAATTATTCTGTAACACTTTCTTTTCAACTCTCCCCATCTCTGTTTTGCTCTCAATCGTCATCTGTGTTTCAGACTACATGAACAAATGCCCATAGAAAACCACATAAAGATGCAAGCATCTACACCAGGGGTGGGCAAATATTTTGGCTCGGGGGCCACATCAGGATTTTGAAATGAAATGGAGGGCCACATTTGTTTTTGTAATTTGTTAATCATAATTGATTTGGAGGCCAGAAAAGGGCAAAAGTTAAAACATACATTACATATGTACAGTAGATCCCATATAAGGTGTAAATAGTTAAAATTCTGACTCAGATGTATA
>JACXGK010000105.1:115980-133431 GCA_016801125.1 Novumbra hubbsi | reverse complement strand
ACTGATCTACACCAATACATACATGACAAAGAGATCCAGAGACAATGTTTTCTCAGGAATACATTAGGGTCCTATGTGGCCGATGGAAACCCAAGAAAAACTTTAAGGAGCAACACTACGCTAAACCAATCAGTACACAGACACATCCCATCGCATTTCTACTTCTGCATTATAGCCATGTTGCTCGATGACAAGTGCAGCAAATGAGCAGGCACTCATGAATAATAGCAGTCTCGTTGCTGAGATGTCTGGGCCATAAAAACTTGGGAAATTGCATAAAGAATAAAGATACTGAGTCGACCCATTCATTATTGATACGTTTAACGCCGGGGATATTACTTGGGGATTCATAACATTGGGATAGTATTTTTTTTCACACTCTTTTTTGCATATGTCATCATTTCAAGAGTTGTCTTTTTTCTTAGGATATTACTTTTTGATAAATGCAATTTTTATTACATTGACCTATATAACAGCAGCGTTGAATGCATTTTTTTAAGGCTAGAGGGATATTCTAGAATAGACAGAAATGGGACAGAATTCTTATTTTAACACTTTGCAATAATGATGCAATATGAGATTTGTTACATTATATATCACTAACACATTCATTAAAATATTTCAAGATTTGAAACATAATGTGACTAACAAGTACAAATGTTCTAGTTCTATAACTGGCAAACAACGTAGCTACTTCAAATGCCCACAACTATTAGCATTATGACAATAAATTGTTTCCTGTTTTGCTTTTTGAGCTCTCAGGCAGGAATAGGCCCAAACCTGAGGATAAATAGTAGAGCCAAAGGCAAATTTTCAACCCAACATAAAATGCTCATCGCTCTACGTTGTCCAGTAATTTCACATGGGATTAATACAAACATTCAGAAGGTGAATTTCACTTGACACATTCCCTAAACATCATAAAACATAACATAAAAATGAACCACTAAATCAGCTTTTTGACAAGCATTTTACATTTTAATAGCATGTTGTAGGCCATTTTAAATCAAAAGATGGGTGATGATGAAAAACAATCTAAAAAGTGTTAGTCAATCAGAGCATGCCTGGAGCTAATCGCTGAGTAGTACCAGAGCAAATGTTGACCAAAACAGATGGCAGCCACTCCAAAATGCTTGAATTAGGCACGCTTCAGTCCTTGAGCCATTCCAGAATGAAAAAATGCTTTCTTATTAGACCCACCCAAACTCCTCCTACAGTTCTTGCTCTACGGAGACATGACAAAATGTGTGTCTTGTTTCCGATTGCGTTGCTATAGTTTTGTGGAATGTTTCGTTGCAAGATTTAGGAAACATTCACGTTTTTTAGGCCAATGATGAGTAGCTAGACACACTGAACAGCAGTTACTATAGCCACGATAACTCCTCCTGCAGAAATGTGCTTCTCGTTTATGATTGCGCTGTTATTGTTTTGTAGAAGGTTTCGTGGCAAGGCTTAGGAAATATACTTTTTTTTGTGGCAAGAAAATAGCCACACTGAATGATGGGTAGCTAGCCACAATGAACACCAGTTACCTAGCCACTTGCATTACTCAAACTTTCCAGAATGAGGCCATGTAAATGGCTAACAGTCCAGGAGTTTGGAAGTAATGCTTGCTAGCTACAAAACTGTTTATGCAGTGACAATAAAATGGCACTAACTTTTACCATAGGACTTACTTCGTCAAAGGTAAGGCTGAAGTAATTGTGCTACCCTTTTGCCAGCTATTCAGTTTTTTTATTCGGGAGATAGCTGTGTTTACTTACTGCCAGTACACAGCTGGACACCACAGCTGGTGCGACTGCAAGCACATTTTACAATTTCTACAGAAATGGTACCTTTTGTAGTTCTATTTTAAGGCTTCAGCCATTCCACAGCAGGCCCTCGCATTTTAGCATGTGGTTTTGGTTTCAAGTTATTAGCAATGCCACCGTATCGCGGCTAAAGCCGACGGACCCACTCATTTAGCAATGAAGTCTGGATAGTACACTAAGTCCTCCCCACCACACACACACACCTCCACCCAGCTAATTTCCACTTTGACAAGCGTCCAAAAACAACTCTGGCTATACTTCCTAGTGCCTTGCCGTGTTTCAGCTTCATTCTTTCAGTGTGAAAAATGGGCATTATATATTAATGTGCTCACTTTTGTGGATTTGCGCGTGACAATACACACAATTAGGTTAATTATTAATCTAAGGAGACAGGGAGTCACATTGCTGCACAGGGGATGCAAAACCTTCAAGCATTCCAGACATGTGCATGGCTGTGTCCTAAATGAAACTACTCTCTACATAGTTCTCCATAAGAAGTGAAGTGTATAGGGAACTAGATGTAATTTAGGCCTCATAACTCACGTGTTGATGAGCTGGATCAATAATGGGTGTGAGGACAAAGAGAGAACACAACAAAGCAGCCAAACTTTCTTAATAAATCATATTAAACCAATTTTTGTGTGTCTAGACAAGGCTGAAATCATATTTGATCACAGCTGATAAGTCACTATAAAGCAGTCTATGTTGACAGTGTGAATGATGTATAATGTGTAAGTAGTGCTGAATAGCAGTAACATAATTTAGCTACAAGTAAGTTGTATGAATCATAATCAGATAAAAATATATTTTCAATGAATCCTAGACCCGAAAACACATGAAAAACAAAACACAAAAACACATTTTGCTGGTAAAAAATGTTTTGATAGCTTTGATATTGAACTGCCACATGAAGTGTGCATCTCCATTAAAACAAAAACATAGAATTTATCATAATTTCATAAACTAGTTTCTTTTGGTAATGTTTTTGTTTTGAAAATAGATTTAAGTAAAAAAGTTTCGAACTATTTTAAGAAGTGTAATTGAACTTCTGTGTACAATTCCAAAATGCACCTTTCAAGAAGCAGTAACAATACCTTTATTATTTGTATAAATATCAAAACACATTATTTAAATGTATATCTGTTTGAAAAATATCTGAAGTCATCATCTCCAGCTTTTGATCCCACTGGGGGTGTAGGCGGATCAGCAATCATCTTCAGTAAATCGGATACAGTTCATTTTGGTCTGACGCTGACAGGAGCTTTTATCTATCAATAGGGTGTTGATTTGAGACTTTGGAGAATTGACCTCCCACTTCGCCCCAAAGCTGCGGATAAGCCAACATCTGCTGATTGTCAACCCATCCCCCCTCCCCATTGGCAGCAGGGTCATAGGTTTCAATCGGAGGGGTAGCCAAAAAAAACTCCCCTTTTAGGAAAGAGAGCAAAGCTTATAGGCAGAGCTGACAAAGAGAAGTAGATTGAAAGATAGGGGGAGTTTGAAAAGGAGTGGGAGGGTGAGGGGGGAGGAGCGATAAGGATGAAGAGCTGCTAGAGTGAGGATAAGGTGAAGCAAGGAAGAGAAAGGGAGAGATAAAGAGCTGCTTGGAGAGGATTTCAACTTGAACTTCTTCACAATGAAGGTATGTATCTCTGGGGACTGATGTTTTATCTCCAAGACCACGGGTTAGGGGTTATGGTTCTGACCACAATAAGTGTGGGAGTGTGTCGGAAAACATAATCTAAAAATCCATCCACTCATTCAAAAGCTTATTGAACAAAAGGAAAACGATCCTTCAAAACAACGAGAGCAGCTCTTGTCATTATCAGTCAAACATGGGTATATTAGCCGCACTGAGTAGTTTGTCATATTCTAGCTACATCGACTACGTGAGGGGGCTTTCACTAAATGCTTTTAACTGCCTCAATATAACTGTACTCCATGTTGTCAGTGGTGGAAAGTGTTGTGTCGGCAGTTGATTCACAAAAGGCACCGCATCGACTAAAACTCACTTCCAGCTGGCTGCATGTCAAAATTATCAAGCTGGATACATTGTCCATCTGTTGATAAGGAGAAGACAAACAATTATAGTAATTGCACAACATCACCACCCTGGGTTAAAGTACGCAAACAACTGAACACCCAGTGCTATGGAAAGACAAATATGGGGCAATGCATACTTATTCCATTTATAATGAAATAGCTATCTGGCTAATGTATAAGGAAGTTGCATCCTAAACACATCCACTGCAGAGCGAGCGATGGACAGACAGGGTCGATTGACTCACCTTCAAATTGTTATTCCCACCCTTGCAGGGGCTAGCATCAGCATTTTTCGCCTCATTTCTAGATTATTAAGTAACCTAGTGCATTCCATTAACATAATAACTGTTAGGAATGAGGAAGAGTGTAATTGCGTGTCCCAAACGGTGGCCCCAGAAAAGTATGGCCCCGTTTTAAAGATAGTTCACTAAAGAGACTAGGGGGCTGTTTTGGATGCAGGAATACATTATGCATGGTTCGAATGTTAAAGAGCCATTTGGCAAGGACTGTTCCTTTTCATGACTCACAAATGAGTGGGGCAATGGTTTGTAATGGAAACAAACTAGCTGGTCGTGATGGAGTCTTCATATGATATCTGGCTGATCTCTCTCTCAATCCCTCACTCGGGTCATAGGAAATGCATGAGGGAATCACCAAATGCCTTACCCCCACATGAGCCATCGCACCCCAACAAGAAAGTCCATTCTGACTCTTGCCTGTGCCAACTGAAGTTTGCGTTCCCATGACCTCACTTGCTTTTGCTCCCTCGCCGTAAGTCTACATTTCTGTTCACTTGTCGGGCTGAAACTGCCCGGATTGCGCCATGGTGACTACACTTCGGTCAGAATGACACTAAGCACACACTGAGACAAACAGACATAGATAAACATACACAGGCACCAGGCACCGCACACAAACACGTCCCCATCCTTCTTGAGCTGAAAATCCATAATTTCAGACCCATGAAGGTCAATATGGACAATCAATAAATCTCAGTGTGTCCCTCTCTATTTTTCTCTTTGTATCTATTTCCCTCTCTCTCAATTCAAACATCTTGCTTTGTTTATGTGCTTTGGCTCATTTCTGGCACCGTGTAGGCTGATTTGTGCTGTTCCTGCTACGTCTCAAACCCTTTCTCATTTTGTAAAAGAGTGGCATTCACCCGTGGCTCTGTTCACACACTTAATCACACACACGCTCTCTGCAGACACATAAAGTCACCCTCACACAAATGATCCATAATGTACACACACATTCACATGTGTGCTTGTTCTATGTACAGTGAATATGTAAATTTCCTCTATGAATGCTTTCTTTTTCTGTCACATAATTATACCTACATTTTCAGGGACAGTGGTGAAAGATAAAGAGTTTACAAAGTAAAATATGTGGAAAGAATTTTAAATCCTTGGTGCAGAACTACACACACCAGAGGCAATGGCTTGGACCATGCACTTTACATACGTTTAAAATTCTTCTACATTTAATTTTGCATTAAAACGCAATGAAAAACAGTAAGAAAATACATTGAGATGCCCGTTTATGCCTAATAATCCAATATTGTCTTCGTTCCAAATAATTGACTGCAAACATAACTAGTACTTACAAGAGTTGTGCACACAAATACCCAGGAATGCATGCACACACACACACACACACAAATCTTAGTTTCACGCTGGTATCAGATGGTGACATGCCTTGACATACTCTCCATGTGCCAGGCATGTGTATGATAGGATGTGATGTGGCGCCAAAAGCATGTCTGAAGAAAAGGTCTCGGAGTGTCAGGTTGCTAGCGTCAATCGAGGAACCTTACATGGCCCTCCGGCGATGACCCTCGCTCGCGCACTAATGAGGAATGCAAGGAAGTACTGGAAAACACACTTATGAAGTGGCGACGCACTCACGTGGACCCTTCTGAAGTAACAGGCAGAAGAGACGCGTACGCGCACAAACACACTCCGCGGCTTGATGGGACTTGGCACCGGAGGAGGCCATGTCAACACTGTCGCCCCTAATCAAAGTCAAAGCGGCATAAACTCAGTTATCTAAAGCTCATCTCCCATCTCCCAGCATGTCGCTACTTTCTACAGCTCTCTTTTTCTCTCCCTCTTTCTCTCTCTCTGCTTGTTGTCTGTGTCTGTGTGTGTGTGTGCGCCAGAATGAGAGCCAAGCAATGTCATTCCCCGGAAAAGAAAGGGGAACAGTCACAGGGAGAGCCCTATGAGACTCCCAACTGGCCTACGGAACAAACATGTCACCCACCTATCCCGCAGTCGGGTCCTGCCCTGCTATAATGACACTGGCCCCAAAACAGGACGGGCACCCGGTGGGTGCCAAACACACTTTAGACAACATTGAAAATATGCTTTGTGTCGAACCGATGTCCTCTAATTAACATGTCGGGTTGTTGCAAGCAGCTACACTAAAAACAGTGTGATAGAGATACAGTAAATAGAGTGAGAGGAAAAAACTGAGAGAGACTGAGATTGAGAAATTGGAGAAATTGTCAACTGTGTGTACACATAAAGACCTATTAGGCTAAGCCCACGTTTCATAGTGAACCCACTGTTTTTATGGCAATAGCTTGGGTTCATATAAGGCAGTGTTTCGCAACCTTTTTTGGACCAGCGCCCCCCTATATATTATCCAGGTCTCTTACTGCCCCCCATGAAATAAGATGTAGGCTAATTGCCCTGAATATTAATGATTATGATTGTTATTGTTGTTATGATTGTTTTTGTCAATATTATTATTTTTGTTACTATACTACTACTACTACTATATTACTATAGTTATCATCACACATCATCAAAAAGCACGTTATTGAATGAAAAACAACTAATTATAGTTTTAGTATTAGTTTTCCAGGGAACAAAAAAGCGATGTGAACAGAAATTCTATTTACAGGTGTTTAGAAAATGCAACCATTACAAAACAAGACATTCAACTTAAAATAGGTAAGAGCAACCTATCAGACCGGGTAGAAATAGACATTCAAACGTTTAATTAGGTATCCCAAACTGCAGCCAATCAGAAAAGCCAAGCAATAATCATTCTTATGAATTGTTCTAATGGAAAACATGCTGGCATTTCAGAATTGAGGGTTTTGTCGCCTAATTTGAAAAAAACTTCATACACACATCAAAAACGCATTGGAAGCTCTGCATTGGTTAGAGAAGGCACGAAGTCATAACTAAAGTATTCAGTTGCATACTGACAATATTTTTTCTTGTTCTGTGGCATTTTTGTGATATGTTGCTTGATAGCATTGCAAAAAGTTAAAAAAAGAAAACAGAATTTATTTGAAATTATGCAGGTCTGGACATTAAGATTTTTCTGGTACTTGTCCTCAGGACAAGGGAATATGTATTTTACTTGTCCAAGAACTCAAGTTTTTATCTTGCTAGATAATAGTAGTATTAGCTATGATATGTCACAGGTAACGATAGCCAGAGCCGTAGATAGATAGATATATTTTCTCTGTGAATATAATAACTTAAGATACATACCCGTCAGCTTTATTCGGGAACTCCCAATAGGTAAAACAAAACATTACATTTCTTGGTGGTGGTGGACCCAGGGAAATCATTCATTTTAATAGACACATTCTCGCACTTTTAGCTTCAAATGCTCTTTTGTCTGTTATTTTGCACTTCCCCGTGATTTCTGGCACCTGGCCAGTTTGTCCACAAGCAAATTCAACTTGAGTCAAGACAAGGAGTTTTGCACTTTCCGGGCAGTGGTGTAAATAATGTTCACAAGCATTCTTTTCTTTTCTAATACAAGCTATGCCACAGAATATGGCATTGCATAGCTTGTACCCGTAATAGACTACCACATTATTTTTTCTTCTGACCAGACAACAGAAGAAATAATCAATTTTTTATACAGATATTTATACATATATACCGTTTTTTTATTGTCTATAACTGCAACAGTGTCTAAGCTGAAGAAAAGCCATCTGATGGCATTGTGGTGATCTGCTTGTCAGGTGGCAGGTGTCTGATTGTAGAATATTGTTTGTGTTTTATTGTATAGTCTAGTTTGTGTCCATATGCTTTTACAACGTTATATTGCAGTCATGTCAACAAAGCCACTTTTATTGAATAGTGTTTTAATCTGCGTCTGGATGCTGGATGCTATTGCTTTCAGGGGAAGTCGACAGCGTAATATCCCTCTTGTAAATGTGTAACCACTGTGATAACAAGGCATTCACGATGTTAACACTTTTAAGAGAAAGAAAATATTGCACAGGCAATACCAAGAAAAAGATTGTCCATTTAACACAGTAAACACCAATTTGGGTGAAATTTTCTAGATGGTTCTCTGACGTCATGTTTGGCAGCACAGAGCTGCTCCACAAGACGCTGACAGAAACACTAAAAAGAAGAGTTACGATACACCATCTCGTCCAGTGGCGTAAACTGGCAGGTTTTAATGTTGCAGACAACAGTTTTTTTTTTCAAGCAGTTGAAAATGTGAACTCCTATTGTTGTGAATCTTCAGTTCACAAATGTGAATCTTCAATTCACAAATGCCCCCCAAACCAGCTCAACACCCCTAATTTTTAAATATTACTTCCAGCACCACCCGTTTTCCTCTGAACATCCCCTGGGGGGCAATACAGCCCCCCGTTGAGGAACACTAATCTAAGGTGTAAAAGCGGTACAAAGTTCCTTTTTGATGAGGTTTGTTGGTGTTCTAAACAATAGCTTTACTAGTAGCTTTTGTTCTTTCTATCACTATGCAGTTAAACTTTCAGAAATAGAGAATTCTATTGAATAGGTGAATCACAGAAACAAAGAATGATACGTCTCAAACAGCATTACGAAATGTATATTCATTTATGAACTGTAAGAATAACAAATTTAACCTGCACAAGCAGATTACAACCAATTGCTTCTATTGTTTTGTGAGGATGGACAAGTCATTCAATGGAGGCAGTTTCAATTAAGAAATATTCTATCCAGGCCCGATTTCAATAAGCCCCACAACATGTGTATGATGATTTAAATTTCTTTCTTTCTTTAAATTTGGGTTTCATCAATTCTTTGTAAATAAATAAATACATTTTGAATTTGACAGGTTAGCGTGACAGGTTCCGGAAGAGTAGGATGTCAGACCCCTCTGACTCCCTGTCTCTGTGCTGACTACCGGCTTCTGTGTGTGACACCTGAGCGGACAAGTGCTGTAATAGAAAACCTGTGATTTATAGGTTGTCTACATCCCACGCGACAATACAAAACAGTCAAGACAAATCACCTTCAGAACATCTGCTGGCAATGACCAGAAAAGCACCCTCCATAGTCACAAAATCACAGGTTAGTTCAAATGAGTTGTCATATAAAGTTGACAGGAAAAATAAAGTGATTCAACACTGATGTCAAAAGTTGAAAGGTGAGTAAGCCACGTATAGTGGCAGTTTGTTTACATATGATGCTAACCCTTTTACAACATTAGCTGAAACAACACCAATAGTAAAAAAGTAGGTGAAAGCTCCAGAAAAATGTTGACAGTTGTAAATTTACTAATTGCAACCAGAACATATTTGCACCTGCCTGTATACTTCTGAGGAGCCTCACCATATTTTC
Organism: Novumbra hubbsi; assembly: GCA_016801125.1. Classification (NCBI taxonomy): domain Eukaryota; kingdom Metazoa; phylum Chordata; class Actinopteri; order Esociformes; family Umbridae; genus Novumbra; species Novumbra hubbsi. The sequence continues at coordinate 123,983 of JACXGK010000105.1, read as the reverse complement.
TAAAAGAAAAAGGCAGAAAGCATATTTTTTTTATACAAAAACATTTTTAAAACTCTATCTCCACCAAAAGGTCAAGATGTGAAAGGTCAATGAAAGGGTTATGCATAGTGGCAGTTTATTTACTCTGTGTGTGATAATTTACCTTTGATGGAGCGACTCCGAGGTGGAGGTTAATTACTTAGGGCTGACCTCTTATCTCAGCTGACAACAGCCAGCTCATTAATTCTAACCTCAACCATTGCAGACAAAACTACTTTCTCTCCATGGGTGAGAAAACCGAAGGGTAATTCGCCCAATTAAATATCAGTGTTGTCTGACTAAACATCAGATCTGAGAGATCTTATTTGACAAAGGCCATGGTAATATGACAGACTGTTTCCGTAGATATCACTTTCAAAGATCATAACCACAACACACTGCTATTATTACACTCATCTGCCAAAGAAATATAAAAACAGCATTGCAAGTAAAATTGAGGTCATAATAGTAAAAACAAAGTTGTATATTAAAAAAAAGCAGGTCAGCAGACAAGCGCTGGATCATGGAGTATTGCCTGAAATATGCAGTTGTTTCCTGTAATAACGCTCATAAAAAGTCCCATTGATTGCACTGACCCTTCATATAACAGGTGTTGGCCAAGTACCAGCTGATGTCTGCTATGTAGAGGTAGGCACATACAAATTTGACTCATTCAATTTGACTCATTGATTCATTATTTAGACTATGACTTATGGAAAAACTGTAAAAATGGAATGTAGTAAAATTGCTTCATGGACCTTGATTTGGTAAAAATGGAAAATACAAAAATTGCTTCATGGACCTTGATTTGGCTTCCTTAACAATACATTTTGTTGTTAGAGTAGTCAAAATTGTATGCACACATTTTTTTTTTTTTTGATGGTAGTGATGGTAATTGTCTTTTTGCACACAGTTCCCAGAGGAAGAAAAGACCATTGTTGAACAATAAAGCACACTGTAAAATATGTCCTGGCGTTTCAATAAGGCAGTATATGTTTATATATATATATATTTGTTTCTATACACACTACTGACAGATGAACTAACCCTTTGGCTGAAATAACTCCATGTAGTAATTTCTTGTAACCATCTATCAGTCAATTTGATCTGCTCTTGGCCTGGGTTTGAAAGTGCAACCTTTCCTATGTAGATTGCCAGTTTTCTCCTTTTTTAGATGATTCATTGGATAGTGGAATGATGGACTAGTACAGCTTCCCAGACCCATGGCATCAATATATATATATATATATATATATATTCTTTTTTGAGAGCCACAAATAGGTCTTATGATCGTGGCATGATTTGTTGCCACACAACCATACCAAGACCAATTACAGTAAACTTTTGGAAGGTTGGAGCTACTGGAGTTACCCTCTAATGATTAACTTTTAATCATCTGCACTTGTTCTGGTTTACCTGATTCAAATGTTAGCCACTTGATGTGATAAAACTTGTAGGGGTGTACTCATGTTTTTAAAACTATGTTCATTTTATTTTGGGGTGTTCATTTGTTTAATAAGGGTAATTACTATGTACGTTAATGTGGTTGGAATTTAGCACAATTTAAAAAAGAACATAACTGTAGTAAGCAGATCCAAGCATTGTCCTTCTACAAAGTTTAAGGTGCATGTATTTTACAGTTTGAAACAAAGAAAATGTTTCAGTTTGAAACAAAGTAATCTAGAACGTTTCACACTCATGAAAGCCAAATGGCAGGCAAAATGAATGCCTACTTTCAGCAGCCTCTCAAAACCATTGTGATTAACAGTGCTTTCTCAATGGAAGTACATATGGGAATAAAAGAGGCTCTTTCTTTCTTTTTACATTATGAAAGAGAGAAGAAAATACTAGATAGACTATTTCTAGCTTGCATAATGATTTCCATAGCCTCTGAAATTCTCAATCCATGAGAAACAAAATGCTCTCGTCTGATGAAACAAAGATTGGATCTATTTGACCGCTCATCACCTGGCCAATACCATCATTATAGTGAAGCATGGTGGTGGCAGCATCATGTTGTTGGGATGTTTTTCAGCGGCAGGAACTGGGAGACTAGTCAGGATTGAGGGAAAGATGAATGCAGCAATGTACAGAGCCATCCTTCATAGAAACCTGTCACTGGGTGCATTGGACCTCAGACTGGGGCAACAATTAATCTTCCAACAGGACAACTACCCTAAGCACGCAGCCAAGATAACAAAGGAGTGGCATCAAGACAATTCTATGAATGTCCTCGAGTGGCCCAGCCAGAGCCCAGACTTGAACCTGATTGAACATCTATGGAGAGATCAGAAAATGGCTGTGCACCAACGCTTCCATCCAACCTACTAAGGCTGTTTATACTTTCTTTCTTCATTTTTGCAAGTCTATTAAAAATATGAAACAAACCTTTTTCACTTTGTTTTATGGGGAATTGTGTGTTGAATTTTGACAGGAAAAAATAAATATAATAAATTCTGGAATGAGGATGAAACATAACAAAATGTGGAAAATTATACGGCTGTGATTAACTTCCGAATGCACAATAAATAAGGCCTCCATGGATCATATCTGTTTGTTCAGCACATCCCACAGATGCTCAGTTTGCGATTTGGATGCCAAGTCAACACCTTGAACTTGTTGTTGTGTTCCTCAAACCAATCCTGAACCATTTTTGTTTGTGGCAGGGCGCAAAAAAAGGCAAATGCCATCAGGTAGTAGTGTTACCCAGGAAAGGATTTACATGGTCTGCAACAATACTTCGATTGGTGGTACATGTCAAAGTAACATTCCAATGATTGTCAGGATCCAAGTTTTCCCAGCAGAACATTACCCAAAGCATCACACTGTCTCTGGTGGCTGGACTTCTTCCCATAGTGCATCCTGGTGCCATGTTTTCTCCAGGTAAGCAACACACAGACAAGGTCCTACAGACCCTCCAAAAATATGCAGACCGTGCTAGCCAACAGTACCTGACTGCTGTTAAGTACCGGGATTAAATCCTCGGACCCACTGTTACTGATGCCCTGATCTCCCATCTGCAATCGTATCAAGAGCATGCCCAGTTGTTGTCAGGATTGCATCCAGGCACAGGGGGGCCAGACAGTATCGAGTCACTTCTTGACTTGCTGAAATGAAATTTTACGCAATTTGGAACAGCCTGTAATTTCAATTCTTTGGATAGATTTTGAATCCAGTTTCAATCATTTGTTTGATTTTGTTGACCGTTGTTACGCTGCTTTGTTTTCAACAAATATTACAATGTACAGTAAAGATTCTCATCTTTAATATATTTCCTTCCTCAAGGTGTGTGGTTTATGAGTTGCCTTAATTCTTTTGAGGAGTGTAGTTATCTGTACTCAAGAATATTACGTGATATGAAATATTTTATTAATAAATACTTATTTTGCACCGCTTTTATGACTTGATTTCTACTGACCATAGATATTTAAGTAGACTACTTATTTAATGAATTAGGCAGTTACTTTTTTTTTCTTTACAGTGGTTTAGCTATCAATCTGTTTTGTTAGGCTTTGGGTTTTACTGCATATTCCGTTGTTATTAAACATTTGCAGTTGAGCCTAATCTAATGTACAATCACGTTATGATAGAAAGTGGAAATGGCCTACTGTAGCTAACATTGTGACTATTACAAGCAGTAGGTTGTACAATGCCCTTTTAGGTTTTCAATCAAGACGATATGTTACTGTACTGTTTGTAGTGGCAGTATGTGAGTATGTGAGTATGATGCAGCCTGGTATTGTGGTACCCCAGACGAGCTGTGGTGCACTTTAATACGTTTCTTGAAGAGTGACAAAAACATCTATCTGGAATCAACCTGGAGCACAACTGTGAGCGAGCTATGAGGTAGTGGCCTTCCGTCTGGCCACTTTACCATACAGGCCTGATTGGTGGAGAGCTGCAAAGAAGGTTCTCCTCTCTTCACTGAGCAATGCTGGAGCTCTGTCCATCGGGTTATTGGTCACCTCTCTGACTAAAGTCCTTGTCTCCTGATCGCTCAGTTTGTCCGGGAGGCCAACTCTAGGAAGAGTCCTGGTGGTTCCAAAATTCTTCCATTTATGGATGATGAAGGCCAATATGCTCAAAAGTACCTTCATGGCTGCAGAACGTTTTATGTACCCTTTTCCAGATATGTGCCTTGATACAATCCTGTCCTGGATGTTTACAGACAATTCCTTGGACTTCACGGCTTGGTTTGTACTCTGACATGCACTGTCAACTGTGGGACCTTATATAGACAGGTGTGTCCCTTTACAAATCATGTCCAATCAACTGAAGAGGTGGACTCTCAAGGATGATCAGTGGAAACCGGATGCATCTGAGCTAAATATTGATTGCCATGGCAAAGGCTTTGACTACTACTCCGTTTGCACTGTATGTACCCTAAATGTCAATGTTTCCATTGACATATAGAGTTGGTTGGCAATGTCACTAATATTTTCAGCAGTATCACTTAAATACTTAAGTTTACTCACCCAAATATTGTGTGGTAATGGGTTTTCTATTTGTAATATTACATTTGAATTAATATTACTTATATTGTGTCAACATGCAAATTGTTTCCATGTTGGCAACAAGTTTGTTTTGTCTGCATGATTGATTGAAAGGGTTTGTGTACATGTGTGTGCATCAATGTGTGTGAGAAACACCCTGTTTTACTAGAGATATAAACAGAGACAGAGAAGATTAAAAGGCTGACCTGCTGACCAATATTTAGCCAGCTGTTTCCCCTTCTACAATCAGTCCACACAGAATACATTACACTACCAGCCGGCATGGCATACTTTTTTAAAGTACTGCTCCCCTTTATCTTTTAAATCTGGCTTACGCTGTGTGTATGTTTGATGCCAGAGTTGGACATTAGCTGGATACTCCTAATCCAGTTCTACTGGTTTATGAAAAACATCCTTATTCAGGCTGTTTCATCTTGAATGTAAGAGTGCAATTCAATATTAAATCCTGTGCAGTATCACAGCAAGCATGTGTTGGTGCTTGCCTTACACCCGTCCATTTTTTTTTTTATATGACAGTTTCCTAACTTTATGTTTGTCTCTCACAGATTACTGCAAATGGAATAAACAAAAAGTATTTGATTTGCGCTGCTGATTGATCTTATCTTACCGCTGGGAAAGTTTGATTTCTTCGTAGACAAAGTACTGACTGAGTAACTTCTCGTATCAAACCACGTTAACAGTTCCGAACACACACACTCCACAGTTCATATATCATCACATGATTGAAAGGTCCAACACACTGCTTTACGACATTGGGTTAGCATTCAAACCCTACCTTGACCTGGTACATTTTCAACACCTTGAAGGCTATGTGATTCTTTGTGATTCTATAAAAGGGTTTTGCAAAGAAAGCGTGCTGCTGGCAATGCTGCATTATGCAACTGCATTCTGGGAGTTCATAATGTGTGAGCAGCAACAAGGCTGTGCAATGCTCTGGTATCCTGACACCAAATAAAAAACGGCCCAGGGCTGCAACCCGCTTACAAGGTGCTAGTAATTGCTGATGAGGGAAAGAATGGTGCAAGTGATTTGCTGGGAAACAACATTCATCCTTCGCTATCTATCCGACTGCTAGCTCCTTGTACTTAGTGCTAATTTTGTCACCTAAGAAACTCATGTTAACAAAAAAGACTGTAAGTCTCTTTCCTGCTGACTGCTCAGCCGAAACAAAGACGGTAGTAATGAGACTACCAAGGATATTGCAGAGGCACAGGGAGAACTCGAAAGGTGCGCTGTCAAAAAATAAACCTTTGCTTAATGAATTCCCGTGGACATACATGCATTGAAGTACTAAGAGTCCTTGGGAAGAAGACAAGCCAGTGAGAAGAGTGTTGACCTGCTTTTGCTGTTGTGTTTGTTTCAAAATTACCAACACCTAGACACGCATGAACAGATTAGAGGGGAAGGCCAAACGCAAATACGGCAATGTTGTGTAACTCTACTGCATACATTCCAAGCGGGTCAACATTGATTAAGTTCATATCAGCTGGGAGATGATGACTACAGGAATGAGGCAAGCTTCAGTCATGAGTCATGAGTCATTCATTATCCATTTTCTCCCTCTGCGATCCAAAAAAAGAGTTATCTTGAACTTCAGGGCAAATTATTGCTACTCATTTAATGAAGAGGCTTATTTATTAATAGATGATTGTTAAAGTGTACATGCTTTACCAATTAGGGGGGTGGGGGGGGGGGGCTGGGGGTGTTAATTATTTACTCATTCCACCTCGGAAAGCACAGAGCTGCATGATTTGATTTGATTAATTAATTTTAAGAGAAATTAAATATACACTCCTTTAAAAATGACAGGAACACATAATCAGCAAAGTATAACACCAAGTCATTTAAAACCAAGTTGTTGTCCAATGTCAAGCACAGAGCTGCCCAGAGGCGGGCTGTCAGGGCCAGCAAAGCCTTCTCTGCTGTCCAGGTGATGTCATGTATATATATTTTAAAAAGTATGTTCCACACAGCCTATTAACCTAATTTTATAGCAATTATCTCCTTCAAGTGAAGCTCAAATTAATCAGAGCTTTTATCCAATCTGAGTTTTCACCTGTGTGACTCTTTTGAATCCTCCAAACTTTCAAGGGAATCCCCTGTGCAGTTGAAGAAAACTTTGAAAGTGAGATTCCGGAAATATTAAGATGCATATATTAATGTGAAACATAGACATTCTGTTCTTCATCAAGAAGGTAAAAGTCCATGTAGTGGCAAACGGTTGTAAATGTTTCAACATCTGTGTTAAGAAATGTGGGTCTTACCTTCAGTTCAGTTATTTTAAGAGCCCCAAAACTACTCTAACCACAAACCTTAGTGGCACTGCCTTTGCTACTAACTATCTTCAGAGCTATCTAATTAAAACTAGCTAGTATGTAACATAGCAAATACTGTTTGCTATGTTTTATTAAAAAAACATGACCTCTTGTTTTGTTAATTCACAAATGCTAAAGGTAGTAAACAAACAGATTTGGTGACGGATTTACTGAAAAATACTTTTTGAGAAAGACCTTTAAAGAAAAGCTGGAAATTGTGAGGAAGGGTCAATCAACCCTACAGCTGGCATCCACGTCCCAGTCAGGGAAAGGATTTGTGCAGACCTTTCAAGTAACTACAAAAAGAATGACAGGTTAACAGCATCCAATGTAATATCATTAAATGTTTTGGGATTACAGATTTGGCTAATTAGCATATTTGTTCTATAAATATGACTGACTTGTAATTATAAAGCATTATGCTTCTGTACATTGTAGGTCATTATAATTAAACTATAATGCATCATGTGTATTTTTACACAACATAACAGGTATTCAATAATATTTACTAGTGTCTTTAACTATGTTTATACTGCATCATTACTGTATTATCTTGCATTATGAGTACATGTACAATTCTGTATAATGGTTCACGCACATTACCTTTAAATAAAGAGTTCCAGTGTTACCTTAATTCTTTGGAGCAGTATATATATATATATATATATATATATATATATACATAAATGCCTAATATTGCTAATGAAGCCAGCATAGTTAGTCACTTAGGTAGTAAGATGGGGATACGCCAATCTGTTATCGGTGTGTATCTGTAAGGGTTTCGTTATGACGAGTGAGGGGTTTGGATCCAAACGCGCGACCTTTGGATGTGTGTTGAAAATATTGAGCGGGTGTGCGTAGCAAGCTAAATATCGAACTTAGAGAAGAATGGCTGGTAAGCCTAAGAAGACTACGTTGAAACGTATGAGTCATATAACTAATACGAGCAGCGGTGTCTGCATAGTATAGTGTTTGAATCGACACGGAGGGGAGACCAAACAGGAACCTAAGTAGGGCAGGTGAGTAGGAGATGAGGGACAGGTGTGTGTAGTTGAACATGTGATTGGTGACTGGGTGATTGGCGACGGTGATGGGCACATCGCCCATAGGCCACTAGATGGGGTGGCAGAGCTGGAACCCAGTCCAGTCAGGGCGG